>CM023099.1:20899772-21169484 GCA_013103745.1 Gardenia jasminoides
CTGTTGTACTTCGTTCGGTTACGTATTGCTAAAAAAAAACCTTGTTATGCCTATCCCGACGACAGTCCTCGTTAGAAGTAGATGTGATTAGCCAGCCGCGTTTTCAATGACATGTGAGAACTTCTCCAGGAGATCCTAGGAACGAGCCTCATTCAAAATCTTGAGGAGGCTTCCCTATGAAGTTCAGGCGTCAAAGCGATTCAAGATGGAAATGCATGCGGGCATCTTATCCAATTGTTCCACAATCTTGTACTACGCTTAGGTCTTGGTATGGTTCTGGTGGCTTAGGCGTAGGACTCTCCGACTAGTTTACGGATTGGTAAGGACTCTTCCGGGCCTTGTGATGGAGTCACTCTTTCCTCCATGTCCTTGTCTCCAAAATGGGGATGGTTCATTGTAGTTTCATGGCATTTCTTGCAAATTGTTGTGAGCATTTGTTCGAGTACTCAAGTATGGCTGGCTCAGGCAATTCTAGAATGAAAGGTTTTTCATCTGCATGCCTGGAGAGGGGTCCACCTCTAGCACGAAAGGCTCTTCTCTTCTTACTGAGGCGGTTGATTAAACTTTCCTTCAAAGATATCTTCCACCATATTGGTGGCCAAGAACTCCTTATGAGACGAAGTTTCCTTTCTCTCAATGATCCACCCCATTACCTCATTTTCCTCTTTAATGAACTGAGTAGGGTCAACAAACTCTTCATCCCACTAATCACTCCAGAGGTGTTTTTTATCTCGGGAGGATTTTATTGACGTTCGCCCTTGCTCATTCCTTCACCCTGAGAACTATGTCCCAGGCATCCACCATGTCTTGAATTTTGCTTCAAGGCCCAACAATTAATCGTTGAATGTCCAGAGCTTCTATGAGTGGTAGGTGGAACATAGAATTCGTACAGGAGAGTCCTCGAGGGGATATAATTTGGGAGGAACGATTACCGATTTTTCTGCGACCTTCAATTATGCTCCTCTGGGGTGTGGTCGGTGAAAGTTGAAAGGTTTTCTGATTTTGCATTTCATTATGCTGAAAAGAATTTTGGACAAGATTTTGTGGGGCAAGTCTAGGAGCATAGTTCTGACGGGGGTGGGAGATAGGTTGGGAAGTTGAAAACAAAGGTGGGGAATTCAAATGAATAGGTCGGAGGTGAGGCATTTGGGTGGCAGTGTGATAAATAGGTTGATGATAGGGATAAGAGGAGTATGAGCTTGAACTAGTTGGGTTACTCCGGACTCTGGCCTGAAAGGTGGGCTGTGATCCCATAAGCACTTCCTTCTCTTTCTTTAGCGGAGTTTCCTTCCACGCCATTACCCTTGCCTGAATGCTTCATTGCGTTTCAAGGTAGTCACATTGACAATTTTCCAGCTTTAACAAATTCATCAGTACTCCTCAACTTGTTGACAATTGTAGCAAAAGAACTCAGGTCATTTGGAAAATCTCCTCTAAATAAGGGGATCATGAGCCTTAATGAATGCATTACAATCTCCTCTTACGTCATGGGAGGCTCAACTTTGTGACCAACTTTCTCCACTGCTTGCATATGACTTGTGATCTTCGAGGGCCTTCTCTTGTCCCTCAAGCGTGGTTACGGTGGTTGCTAGTTCACAATTGTATTCGTCTTGCTTCACAAAAGCGGTCGAAAAAATCCAACAAATTAATTTCCTTTCGACTTGGTTGAATACCAATCAAAGCATCCCCTCCAAACTCGAGGGAGCGACACATGGGCAAGTTCTCATCATCTGCTCGGTTTACCAAGTTTGTTGGCAAACATCTTAAGGTGCGTCTTGGGGTTACGGTTCCATCATACTTGCTGAACTTGGGGTCTTGAAACCCACGCGGGCTGCTGCACGTCGAGCAGGAGCAAAGGTAAGTCATAGTCGGACCACCATAAGGTTTAGTCCACGATTTTCCTTATGAACTCATAATTTATCCATCCCTTCTCGTAAATCTTTGTCAACGATTAATGGGTCATCCACTTGGTTTTTCCTTGGGAAGTCAGATCCCACACAAAAGGTTGGTGGTATGGTATTGAGGCTACGGAGGTGTGAGTAGGCATGTTTAGAGTGATCCGAGATTGAGTATGAGGGTTTGTCTTTTTTGGTTGGGCTTAGTAGGATGTAATTAGGGATGGGAATGTGGAAGATTGGTGTTGTGATGAGAAAAGGTAACATCATTATGGGTTAGTAGGTGACAAAGTAGTTTGAACATTGGTTAGGAAGGAGAGTTGACTACTCATCCGCAGAGGGTTGCTAACATGGTCCATGTTCATTGAGACACCTCCTCTATTGTTATTTGCCACCAGCGATCAATTGCGCTTTGCGAGCCATCGGCTCATCTCATTAAACCTTCCAATACTTCACTTAAGCGAGCTCCAAAGCGACAAAGTCGAGGTGAAAATGACAAAGCATTCCTATCTAGGCTTACGGTGCAGACTCATGATTATGGGCTGAACTTTGCTTTAGATCGGTAATGATGGGGCTTCGCATGAAGCTATTTTTTAAAAATACAGTGGGAAAAGAAACACACTAGAAACTTATTTCAAAGGAGCTCTTGGAGATTTGTTTAAAAAGAAAAAAAAGGAAAAGAATAAGTGTGATTGCTTATATAATGGATGCATGTCCTAGGGGAACCACTTTTTTGTGCTAAGGGTAGGCCTAGCATGATGCAATACTTTTCAAGGTGGGGCCCGTTCATCAAACCTGAAATGGACACTTGTAGAAATGATGAAAAAGTTCTTCATTGTAAATTCTAAACATCATAGTCTACATCATCTCTTGAAGGCGTTCTTGTACAAAACCATTGAATTTTCTCAACCTATCTATTACAGCATCTTTTGGTTCTTTAGGTAGGGGTTCCTCATGCTTCAGTTTGGTCATATAGTTGGCACATTTCCGTTTCAAGTCTTGGTTCTTTTCTTGCATCTCCTCATACATCTTCTTGTTCTTGTCGCCAACTCCCTTGTTTGCTTGCAGTTGCTAATTTATGCGTTCTCTCTATCCTTTGCCTCAATGATTGCTATTAGTCTCTTGACTTCATCGGTCTGCGCCTCTTGCAGCTGTCTTCCATCACGACTTCTAAGCCAGTCTTCATACTGAGGTGTGACCAGAGCCAACTGTTTATGCTGTGGAATGTAAATAATATCCTTGTCCGTTGACAACGTTTCCCATGCTTGCGTGATTGGTACCTTCATTGGAATTTCGGCCGGGCAGACTCCTTTGTCAAAAAATGATGGTGAAGTTGGTCAAATCGGGTAGAAGCGGTAGTCCTGAGCAGCGTCCCAACTGTCTCAAAAATCTCTTTGGAGTGTAGCTCACTTAATGCCTTGAGTTCTAACAGCGGTATAAAATCGGAGATTTAGTGCGAAGAGTGGGATCGAGGCAGTCCGTCCAATCTAATACCCATCTAATCTTGTGATGCGATGGTATATTGGAAAGTCCACCCATTGAGCATTTCTGGTAGGTCATTCCTATCCACCCTCTTGTAATGATAATGTCAATAATTGTATCCCACTAGAGGCACACACACGAGGAGGCGGAGTTGTCTTTTGAAATGCTCCATAGCCCACATGTGCGAGTGGTTCGATCCATGGAAGAATTTCACCCCGCTTGGCAATGTACAAGCTTCACGAAGATATGCGCTTTGCTTGCCGTTTTTCTAGAGCCTACGTCGATTTCCAATCCCATAGAACAGGTCATTCCTAAGATTGGTGATCTTAAAACCAATTTTTACGTCTCTTCTTGAAATAAATAGATCCATACGACAAATCCATACCCACGGTCTTTGTGCTCCCGACGACTTTGGAATTGAGCGAAAAATCTTTGGCATATTTGTCGAGATCCATCTCTTACAACAAACCTATCAAACAAAAATCTCACATCTATACTCGTCGACCCTAGTACACGGACTCCTTTAATCTGTGAAAAGTGAGGGCTTCAGCCTTTCCGGAAACAGCGGAAATATCCTTTGCGGTTTTCTGCGACAGGTTAAGAAGACCGAGATACCTCCTCATGGTCATAGTAAATTCCTTATTTCCTATCTTAAAGGCTGAACAACTAGGGTCCTATAGTTGGATTAGAGCCTCACCAAATACCCATGAGACTCTGTGTCCTTAAAATCCCCAATTGGTGAGGGATAGGTCCCCTTGATTGATCTGCTTGGTGAGAGAAGTCAGACCCATAACTGAATTTCCTGGGTGCTGGGTTGCTTGATACTTACGGGTCTATCCATGCAGATCCGTCAAGCTGGGTCAAATACTACTTACCCTAGACCCCACCTATCGGTTTTATTGAAATTTAGCATGAATCTCTATAGGGGGTTACCCGAGGAGGAAATATGAGGTGGGCCTTAATCCTATAATGGGATTCCCTAAGTGGGCGTTTCCTCTATGGTTAATGCATGATGCAGTTTATTAAAACAAGTAAGGGTGCAAATGAAACATGGCCTATAGGACCCATTTGAATGCGGGGTAAGCCTAAAGTGATATATGGATTACAATTTAAATGCAATAAACATAAATTCACGTGCAATAATAGCCTCTAGAAAGATGGCTTGTAAAAAAGAGTGTCGGGACTCTTATTTTCTAGAGTTTGTGAAATGCAAGAAAAGGAAAGACAACAAAAGGTTAGTTTAATCAACAGATATCACATAACACATTGGAGCAACAAATTGCACAAGAATAAGAGGGGTGGAATCCCTCCTCACTAAATGAGTGATCCTTAATAGGGTAGGTAGACTCTACACTAGGTAATTCTAGCATGGATGCATGAGGTTGGACTCACTAATGCATCTAGACTTGACAAAGGTTACAGCTCCCAAACCTTGGACCAAAGGCAAGGTCATCATCAATCCGAATGCCTCAAGTGGGTGGTTGAGGTGATCCCTGGACATTGCTAGGTACGCGTCGTTACTACATGCCACATGTCCAAGTGGATCAATCTAATCTAATAGGGAAGAGTGGTGACAAGCCACTAAAGTAAAAAAGTAGGGTCAAGTAAAATACATATGCATATGAAAGTGATTCCCTTTGAGAGGAGGGATTCAAATACAAACATTCTCGAGGCTCTAGGGTAGATGCATACCACCCCAAATGCAAGGCGTGGTACAAGTAAATATCAATAAACAATAATTCATTCATCATATGCAGCGATGTGTAAGGAGTGATTGCGGGGAAAACTCTAGAAGAGAAAAGAAAAGGAATGCAACCTAAAAACATCCAAATGTGATATTTAAGAAAGTTAGAAAATGAAATAATCAACTAAATCAAGTGCTCGGACCCTCTTAGGAAAATCCCGATTGGGTATGGTATGGCGCCCCATTTTTGGAAAGAAAAATGATTTTGAAAAAAGAAATGGAAATGGGTCATGGGACTACAAAATGCGGCGATTTGGACCCAAAACAAGTCTAGAAAAGGGTTTTAGAAAAGTTTGGAGTCATACTTGGTATGGAATTTAGGTGTACAAGTCACCCAAAAATTTTAATTAATGAAAATAAACTAGGAAAACCCTTTTTAGAGCGACTCTAGGTCTTTGAAAACTAGAAAAAAAGGTTCGGTCATGGTTGAAAGAAGGGAAGGCAAATTGACGATGTTACTAGTCTCTAAGGCACCCTTCTAACCTAGCAAAACTAGTTGCAAGATTTAGTTAAAATTTCCTAATTCCAACTTTAAATTTATCACATTTGGGTGTTATCTATATGGATACAAAAACCTAAATCTAATGTTGGATGAGAGGGGCAAAATGTCTCCTTGAGGTTTGATTGGATGATCACATTAGTTGTGTCATCCAACTTTGATCCCTCGAGGAGGTCTGAAAATGCAAGTGATGAGACTCAAAAAAATCAGAGAACTAGGGTTTTCAAGAAGTGCAATTTTATAAAATCTCAAGGGAAAAGAAATTGGATTTTGAAAAGATCAATTTTAAGTCACAAAGAGGAACTTGAATTTTCAAAGATGCAATTTTAAGAAAAGCGGTTTTGACTTTGAATTGCTAAAATATGAAGAAGAAACTTGACTTTTAAAAAATGATTTTGATAGAATTTAAAATAATGCACATGTATGTCCTAAAGAGAGATAATGCAACATAATGGGTGCGGGGGACTAAGTTCGTGACTTTAAACCCTCCTTTTCATAGAAGGAAATAAAAGCGTGCTAAGGCTAAGAAGCCATACTCGCTCTTTTCCCTAATTTAAAGGGTAATGCCCTAAATGCACTAATCTATTTTTTGACAAAAAAGAAAACTAAATGAGATGTTTCACATATGGGATGGGAGAAAAATAACATGCAAGAATGGAAAAGAAATCCTAAAAGTGAAGAGTGTGTGAAATTTGTATCTAATGCATGAGCGGCCTTAAGGAGTCTAGCATTGGACTAGCCCTGGTGAAAAGTTCTCACTAACATTGGATTAGTTGAGAAATCGAAAGAAAGGACCACAACTAGCGTTGGACTAGTGTGGTGACGTCAATATATTTACACAATAAACATGTAAACATGATAATAAAGCAAGTAAACATATAAAACACATAAACACATAACACATACGCATAATATCTAGATGCAAGACCCTAGGAAAGCAAGTAAACACATAATCATGCAAGCATGCAAAATAAGCATATAAAACCTAATTATTACATTGGGGGAACCTAAATACATTCTAAGGGGGGAAAAAATTTGGAATAAAATACATTTTCTAGAATAAATACACTTTTTGCAAAATTAAACCTATCTATTACAACTTGGCACCCAAGGCCTCCAAATTATTTACCCAAAAATTAAATAACATAAATAAAGACTAGGCATGAATAAAAAGCAAAGGAAAACTTAATTTAAAACATGCAAGATCATGCAAAAACACATAAGAGCACATAATAGGAGAAAGAAGTTATCATCCCTTGATGTGATGCCTTAATTGAATCCTTAAATGATGGGAATGGTTATCTAAGACTCAATGTCAACAAAAGGGATCAAGGTACCAATTTAAAGGGAAAATCAATGAAAAATTCAAAGAGAAAGTATCCAAACAGATTCTGCAAGCAACATGGACAAGACTAGGAAATACGAATAATAGAGTAAGATTTTGGAACAAAAGAGTAGGAAATAGCAATAAAACTGAGGAACAGAGAGGTTACATGGGTAGAAATCTTGATGAGCAGCGCAGCTGGTCAGCGTTACATGCAAAATGTAAGATTGAGGAAGCAGCGGACGGGGAAAGCGGACTCAACAGCGTAACAGTCAGCGTCTCTTCCCATCTTCAAAATATCAGGAAGATTGCTTCCAGTTTTGGAACAATAACACAAACAAAATCTTCAGAAGCAAGAGGATCTATTTAAAGCATTAAACATCATCATTCAGATCATCAAAACAAGCTAAAATAGAAAAAGGCCAAATCTTAAGCATCGACATCATCAAATAGACAAAAGGGAAGGAAAGAAGCGTCGGTGGAAGCGGGAGTTCTGCGGTGGCCTCGCGTAACAAGCCCGCGTTTCTTCACATCTTCAAATATTCAAGTAGAAGCAGCTTGGGCATTCTGCTGAACAAACCGCATAGCAGATCCAGCGTTCTTCACATATTCAAACATTCAGCGAGGAAGCGGATAGTTACGCAGCTTAGTAGTCCGCGCAAGTAGTCCGCGTTTCTTCACATCTTCAAAGCGTGAAAGCATTTTTCGAAACTTTTCTAAAACCAAGAGAATCATCACGAAGCATCAAGCGTCGATTTTAAGCGTAAAACAAATTTATTAGCCTTACCAAGGCTATCTAAGCGTAACATACTCATATAACAACAAATAAACATCATCAACTATTATAAAACATCAAAAAACATAGTCAAGACCTTGGTTCCACCAAAGGTCACATTTTCGACAAGATTCACGTTCAAAAAATAGGGATGAAAGAGAATCACCTGAGCCTCTTGATCTCAAAACAAAAGGGGGAAGTTCCGGATTTGAAGATGGTTTCCTTCTCTTCCTAAAGCAAAACCCTAAAATCCTTTTCTTGTTTTTTTTCCTCTTTTCCTTTCATTTTTCTGTCTTTTCTTTTGTCTCTCAGCCTCCCTCTTCTCTCTTTCTCTCTCAACTTCCAGCCTCTTTCCAGAAAACCCTAACATGGGTGATTTATAGGCATTAAAACCTATAACCAAAGGCTTAGATACTTTGAGGGTTTCCTTGGGTTAATCTTGATCATTGGATGCGTTTTATTTGTGTCTTAAGGATCAAGGGTGATTTGGGCATTAACTAAAATGATTACTTGATGCAAAGACACAAAAATACAGGCTGAAATGAGGAAGGAAAGGCTGGAAAAAAGCAGCGTATTTTTTTTTCAACGATCAGATTCTGTGGACCGATCCGTGGCGGATCGCATTTTGACTCTTCTTTTTTTTTTAAGAAAAACCTACAAAATAAGAAAGATGTGTTAGAATATTCAAAAATAAATAACTAAACATTAATAGATATAAACATAAGAAAACAATTGAAATAGTCAAAATTTGGTGTCTACAACTGCTTGACTTGATTGAACTGTTTATATTGTTTATAACTGTGGGGACGCCCAAACCCTATCGGGGATCCCTTCACCTTGTCCGGCAACAGGGTCTAGGGCAAGGGTTGGGTGAATCATGGGTTTCTTGTTTAGAAATCACGTCGGTTGGAATGAGTCCACCGACTTGGCATACTATAGTGGGTTGCCAAAACTTTTCAAATTTAGGAGTTCGGGCCCGGTCAAGGGGGTGTAAGTAGACGGGAGAGGGAGAAAAGTGATGAATATGGACTGTGAGAGTGAGTGGTTGACGGAGTGTCAACATGTGGCTTCAATTGATGCTGGTGAAGAAAATGACTTCAGAGAATTGTGGATGTGGAGCCGGCAACTGTATCCTTTAAATTGTATTGTTTAAAAGATTTATTGCTAAATTCACTGTTTGGCTCTTTAATTGTCTTATTAATTTATTTAAATGCTTTGAGTTACTGTGCATGTTTTCTTGGCCTCGAGCTTTAGCTCACCCAATTGTTTTCCTTAGGGTTTTGAGGTGAGCACGTGAATCGAGGAAGTTAGTACTTTTATAGGATTTCCTCTTTTTGTGTAAGATTGACATTAATGGATGAATTTGATGGTTTATGGTATTTTGGAGTTATTATCAATGTAATTCTGATGAAATTTTGGGGTTTATATTTTGCAAGAGTTTAATCATAATTTTAATAACTTTGATTGATGACTTTACAAATGATTGTTTGGACCGATATTTGGAAATTTGTAGTGAGTCCCGGCTAGAGTTGGGCAGGCGGTCCGCCGAACCCTTTGGTTCGCCTTAGGGGGAGGTGGGGCTGTCACAGGTGGTATCAGAGCTTAGGTTTCAAATCCTTGTAGTGTATCCTAGACTAGATGTTTAGGGTGCCGGACCGTGGGGTTAGCTTGAAAGTCAAGTGAAGGGATTACTTGTATATATTTGGCTAAGACTAGTATTCTAAGTGGTTGATTTGAAAAGAAAAAAAAAATGTGTTGAACTATATATGGTCAAGGTTTGATTTGTGTTTAGAGGAAATTGGATGGTATGTCGGGCAAAAATGGGGATTGAGTTGATTTACACTTTGGGGTGGCCAACCTTAGTGTTGATTGACTTTATTCTTATTTTGGTGCCTGAATATAAATATGTTATAACTGAGGATACTTGCCATACGTGGAGGTTATCTAAGGTCCCGTGAGGAAGTAGAAGAGAGAGTTGAGAGCACGGCTCGTGAGGAGCCCTCGGAGGAGGATCCATTAAAGGACCCATCTGGGGAATTCCAATCTTTGAGTGTTTTATAAATGGTTTAGTTGGGGGTGAGGCTAGTGAGGCCTACAATTGTGACTGCATGACTGTTTGTATTTCTATGACATTTGTACGAATTTTATCTTATAATACCTCATAGTTTGCTATTTGCTTGTGAATTTGCAAATATAAATGTATGTTAGTGTTTCTATTTTAAATGTTTTCACCATTGATTTTTATACTTAATTTGCTTTTGTGTAATGGCTTTATTTCTGTCTTTAGACGTAACTAAGATAAATGGATGCTCAAGGTCGAGGTCGAGGTCGAGGACGTGGGCGTGCACAGCTCCAACCCTCCGCGAGTGTTCACCTTTCTGGGGCTGAGTCTGAGGGGAGACTGGGCGGTGTAAATGAGGATCAAGTGGCTATGGCTATCAATAGGATGACTGATATACTTGAACGTCTAGTCGATAATCAAGGCCAAGGACAGCAGAATCAACCTTTAGGGCCTGACCATGGGGATGATAGGGCTTTGGAGCGTTTTCTTAAATTCTCGCCACCTAAGTTCATAGGAGGGGCTGATCCCGAAATAGCTGAGAACTAGTAAGATAGGATGTCTGATATCTTCACCGTTCTAAATTATTCTGAGGAGAGACAAGTGAGCTTTGCCACTTTTCAATTTGAGAGCGTGGCGAGATCTTGATGGAATGTAATTCGAGCTAAGTGGGAACGAGAACAAACTCCTTGGACTTGGGTGAACTTTAAGATAGAATTTGATGAGACATTCCTGCCTCCACTGATCCAGGAGAAAAGGGAGGATGATTTTATTAGATTGAGACAGGGATCTATGAGTGTGGCCGACTATGAGACCCAATTTACAAAGCTCTCAAGGTTTGCACCCGAACTAGTGGCCACTGATCGGAAAAGAATTAGACGATTTGTACAAGGACTTAATGTTGAAATCCAAGAGGCGTTGGCTGCGGCCCAAATCAATACTTTTACTGAGGCTTTAGAGAAAGCCCAGAGAATTGAAAGCGCTAGGCAACAAGTGAAGGCTTTTCATGCTAAAAAGAGGAATGCTCCGAGTACTAGTGAAATAGGAACGACTGATAGAGATATGCCGACCCTAAGGCTGGGAAGAGGCACGAGTGGAGTAAGGACTACCGGAGTATCGGGAGTCTATGACTAAGGAAGCCTCTCGTGGGCGTGGTCAGTCCTAGAATACCTCACAAGGAAGTTCTAGCTCAATAGCGATGCCACAAATGGGATGTGAATATTGTGGCAAACCAAATCATACGGTGGATGGTTGTTGGAAGAAAGCTGGAAAATGTCTGAGATGTGGGAGTTCCGAACATCAAATCGTCAACTGTCCGATGTCACGTCGTGAGGGTGGTGGATTACAACAATCTGTTAGGCCAACGTCTAAGCGATGTGTGGGGATAATCGCTTCGAGGTGCCCACCAGAGTCTATGCTATAGACCAACATCAGACCCCAAATCGTACAGAGGTTATTAAATGTATGACTCTCCATTTATCATTGCTTAGTTAGAGTTTTAATTAATCTTGGTTCGATAGACTTTTAAGCACCCTAGTTTCATGACTGGGGTAGACATGAGGTCAAGTAGGCTACCTTACAAGTTGGAAGTTGAAACGTTTACGGGAAAACCAAGCTTTGATTGTTAATTTGAGGTATAAAGATTTTGATGTATGAATTTAGGGACGAAATTCTTTGAAGGGAGGATGTGAGGACCGAAAATTTTATTTTATTTGACCTATTTATTTAATTAATTATTTAATTTCTCTGAATATTTGTTTAATTGTTTTAAATCATTTTAATTGCATTTACACCATACATTACCTCATTTTATTTTAAAAAATATTTTTAAACATCAATTTGATTTTTCTATCACTTAATTGTGAAAAATGAAAATGAGCACATTTTTCGAGACAAATATTCGGACTGAGAGTGACGTACGTTCGGAGAATAAGAATGATCACCCGAAGGTTAGAAATGTAATCTAGTGACTAGAGGTGAATTATAAAGAGTGATTATCATTAGAGATTCGAAATCATAGTTTAAGTTGAATTAACCTCCTTGAAACTGGAATTTTATTTAGCCATTGTTTCCTCCACTTAATCCACCTTAATTCACTTCAATTTTATTCCTTTCCATCTCTCCCTCCTAATCGAGATTTGCTCCTTAATTCTCAAGCCAAATGAGACAATTAATTTTTCCTCCAAATGGCTAATTAAGTTCACTATTCAAGGGTGGACTTTTGGGGTTATAAGACAAGACTTGTGTCTTGTCTTTCTTTTCCTATTTTACTCTTCAAAATTTGCTCAAAATGTTAGTGAATATGCCCTAAAGTCAATCAACTTCTAGGGTTTATTATATACTTTGACTATTTATGTAATAATAAACGACATCTTTATCATATTGATTGCTTATATTTTCATATAAGTATGATAAAACCCTTAGAATAAACCTAATCGATGAAATCATAAGAGTTATGATGGTGAGGTTCATTCGATTATAAATAAGGTTTATTCTTAAATATCTCTAGTCATAGTATTAACAAGAAAGGGTATTGTTAATACGGTTAGACTAGCATATACTATGCCGCTTCTATATGAGAAGTAGTAGACCTCATCTACTATGGTGTGTAAGACACCTAAAGCAAGTATATGGGTGCTTGATGGTATGATCAAGTTCACTAGATTGATCCACATAGGGACATCCTTTAAGTGCCGAAGGATTAATGTCTAAGTGACGTTTATGTAAATGATTCTTAGACTTAAGGTTATCATGATCTCTTGAATATGGATAGTTATACTTTCTTTGTTATATGATTGCTCCTGTAAAAGGGAATGCTCACATCTTTAGCAAATGGGTGTATCTTTGAAGTATGGAAAGATGGTGAATAACCTATAAGGATTTACCGCCTCTTATGTGAGAGAAGTTATCTCGTGTTTGGCCACTTGTAGAAGTATAACTCAGAAATCTTAGCGCTAAGTGGGAAAGTCTTAGAAAGTGTTTCTAAGAACTTCTTCATTGGAGTTATATTTTGGTACAAGAGAAAAGAGCATTAATCACACAATGGAATAGGCACAACTTATTCCAAGATTAATGTGAGATAAGTGTGGTAAAAGGATATTAGTTACATTATAAACGTTTGCTGAAAGGTGAAGTCATCCACTTGACTTTTCTCATTACTTGGGTGGTCATGATGTATTGCTAGATACCAATCTTGATCTATAAGTATGAGTTGATTGATTAGTGGAATCAGTGATAAATTAAAAGGAGTTTTAATTTATCTAGTTCTTATTTATTAAGAATGTATAGCTCATACTTATTGCCAACGTATATGAGAACCTAATGGGTCACACACATTAAGAACTTTCTTAACTAGATTAAATGAATTTCAGACTTGATAGATAAGTTTTATAACTTATAGTTTGATTTGTGAGACAAATTAAACTTGAGGGACATATGGTGCAAATAAGTTTTAGTCTTCCAAATACAAGAGTTGTATTAGAATTAGGAAGCTAAATCTTATTGGAAACTGATTTCAGGTTTCCATAAGGAGTTTTAGTCTTCCAAATACAAGAGTTGTATTAGAATTAGGAAGCTAAATCTTATTGGAAACTAATTTCAGGTTTCCATAAGGATTTGACAACTTATTTGTCTATAAATACTCACTAAGCTTTTGCTAGCAAAGTGATCATCACACAATTTGTCTTGTGAGATTTTTGAGAAAAATCTTGAGAGAAAAAATACCAAAAATTCGTCCAAGAAAATAAGGGAAAAAATGGCATCTCTTATTTCTTATCTTGGGATGAATTTTTCATGGTGAAAAATTGGAATTATCTCAATAGACTTGTGTGTGGTTGTCTTGGCAATAGCTAGCACTAATCTAGCTTAAGCTAATTCGACCTTAGAGGTTCTAACTAAGGAGGTTCGTGTGGATCATCATTAGAGGCCAGACGCATGTACGGCTACGTGGATCTCTTTTCCATCTTCTGCATCAAATCTCCACCAAATTCAAGGAGGTCTTCATGGATTGAGGTAATCTACTTGAACTATCTCTATGTTACATGGATTTAATCAAAGGACAATCTATTAAAGGAATCAAAAATTTAAATTTCCGCTATGTTTATCTCCATGATTCCTTACACAAAACTCCTCTCATCTCTCTCCCTTCTCAGCCGACCAGCCCTCCCCCTTCTTCCTCTTGTTTTTCCATCAAATTCTTCTCCATTTTCCTCACTAAAAACGTCAACAATCTAACACTAAACTTGGCAAAAGCTTGGAGCTTGAGCAAGGAGCTTTGAGGGGGAAGTCTTGGGTGCTTAAAGCTTGCATTTTCTTGGTGTTTAACCATCATCTAAGGAGAGGTAAAAATATAGAAACTCCATCTTTGTACATACATAAGAGCTTCAAGCATGAAAGTAGGACTTGGGTGGTTGATAGGTTCTTAGAACCTTGATTGATGTTGATTATGTTGTTTAAGATGCTAAGCTTCATTACCTTGCAATTTGATGATTATGGTGAAAATGTGGGCTCTTGAAATTCCCACAAAAATGTATGAATTTGTCTACTTATTGGTTAAATGGAGATATATGTGTGTACATGCTTGAGAATTGCAGTATGAAGTGGGAAAATAAACCTCAAGGAAAACCGGCTAGAGGAAGGAAATTGGGGGTGAAATTTTCTGAATTTTTTTTTCTATTTTCGTGGCTGATTTTTTTTTGGCTAGAATGAAGGCTTAATGTGAGGTATAAATGTTGGAGGTTAGGGTGAGGAATTGTCCCACACAAATTTCTTTAAAGATTGAACAAAATTGATGGATATTGGGAATGAGGAAAAACTGGAAATTTGGGGCAGCATGCTGCCCGATTTCATGAGATTGTTTTGTGATAATTTTTGATAGAAGCTATGACCATTTTTGATCATCATTGGGTTAAGGAAGCTTAAAACTACCTTAGGTTCGAAAATGAGGTCTTATGGAGGTGGTTTAGATGTGTTAAAAGCAATGAGAAGTAAAGGAATGAAACTTGGCAAGATTGAATCAATGATATTATGACCACTTTGTGAGGCTAGAAAACTGTCTTCCCGTGTGAGTTTTTAGCTAAATTTTGGTAAAAATGTAGCTCATATACTGAGGTTGTTACCCACAAAATTTGGTGTTTTTCCAGTACCATTTCATTGCTCAAATGATGTTTCAAAACTGCCTCTTTAATCTGGAAAATCTTCCCCAGCTTTGAGCACTGTTTGAGTTCATTTCGGTTTGACATTCATTTGCTTGAATTATTGGCTGAAATTTGGTGTGAACCTAGCCTATATATTTTAGTTTTGGTGTACCAAATTTGGTAATTTTTGGACAAGAAACCGTCACTCAAGCAAGGCCTAGAAGTCTGCCCTGCGAATCTGGAAAACAGAAATCTCAGAATTTCGAACCAGCCTAGTTTGAACTGCTATAATTTCTTGCTCAAGTGTCAGAATTAAGTTCTGTTGGTGGTTTTTGAAACTTATTCTTTAGGAATATATAATGTCTGAATTTGAGATGCCAATTCATTTTCTGTAATTTTTGGTGAATTTTTAAATTAGGCTGGTTGACCAACCTGATGTGCCCTGTTTTGGTACTGTAGCAGTTTCTTTCTTGAAAATCTAGGCAATTTTTGCCTGAATTTTAACTGGATGTCTTCTGTAAAGTTTTAGAACTTTCAAAGAGGTTTCCAACGGTATCAAGCGAGTGAACTTTGGACTTATGTAGCTCAAGTTACGATTTTTCAAAAATTTCTGCTCAAGTAGTGACTTATAGAACTTGGTTCCCTTGAACGAGTTTTGGTTGATAAACTAAGAACTCATTTTCATTGTTTCTTTAAATATTTTAGGAGGTGGTGCTGAATTACAAAGTGATCCAAATTAGAACTCTGAGACCTACTTTGTCGGTGAGTGTTCAAGTGCATGTTTAATTGCTTTAAATGATGTAAATAATTTGAAAAGCATGCTTGTGTGAACTGGTGAGCGTGTACTTTATCGCGCTCACATTCTTGAATTGTCTCAAAATGAGCTTAACTGTTTAAATGGTTACTTGTTCAACTGCTTGACTTGATTGAACTGTTTATATTGTTTATAACTTTGAGGACGCCCAGACCCCATCGGGGATCCTTTCACCTTGTCCGGCAACAGGGGCTAGGGCAAGGGTTGGGTGAACCATGTGTTTTTACTGTTTAAAGTACGTCAGTTGGAATGAATCCACCGACTTGGCATACTCATAGTGGGTTGCCAAACACTTTTCAAATTTAGGAGTTCGGGCCCGGTCAAGGGGGTGTATGTAGACGGGAGAGGGAGAAAAGTGATGAATATGGACTGTGAGAGTGAGTGGTTGACGGAGTGTCAACATGTGGCTTCAATTGATGCTGGTGAAGAAATTGACTTCAGAGAATTGTGGATGTGGAGCCGGCAACTGAATACTTTAAATTGTATTGTTTAAAAGATTTATTGCTAAATTCACTGTTTGGCTCTTTAATTGTCTTATTAATTTATTTAAATGCTTTGAGTTGCCTGTGCATGTTTTCTTGGCCTCACTGAGCTTTAGCTCACCCCAATTTGTTTTCCTTAACAGGTTTCGAGGTGAGCACGTGAATCGAGGAAGTTAGTACTTTTATAGGATTTCCTCTTTTTGTGTAAGATTGACATTAATGGATGAATTTGATGGTTTATGGTATTTTGGAGTTATTATCAATGTAATTCTGATGAAATTTTGGGGTTTATATTTTGCAAGAGTTTAATCATAATTTTAATAACTTTGATTGATGACTTTACAAATGATTGTTTGGACCGATATTTGGAAATTTGTAGTGAGTCCCGGCTAGAGTTGGGCAGGCGGTCCGCCGAACCCTTTGGTTCGCCTTAGGGGGAGGTGGGGCTGTCACAGGTGGTATCAGAGCTTAGGTTTCAAATCCTTGTAGTGTATCCTAGACTAGATGTTTAGGGTGCCGGACCGTGGGGTTAGCTTGAAAGTCAAGTGAAGGGATTACTTGTATATATTTGGCTAAGACTAGTATTCTAAGTGGTTGATTTGAAAAGAAAAAAAAATGTGTTGAACTATATATGGTCAAGGTTTGATTTGTGTTTAGAGGAAATTGGAAGGAATGTCGGGCAAAAATGGGGATTGAATTGATTTACACTTTGGGTGGCGAACCTTAGTGTCGATTGACTTTATTCTTATTTTGGTGCCTGAATATAAATATGTTATAACTGAGAATACTTGCCATACGTGGAGGTTATCTAAGGTCCCGTGAGGAAGTAGAAGAGAGAGTTGAGAGGACGGCTCGTGAGGAGCCCTCGGAGGAGGAGCCATTCAAGGACCCATCTGGGGAATTCCCGACCAGCGGTTTGGCTGTAAATTAAGTTAGGGCTTCCAATCTTTGAGTGTTTTATAAATGGTTTAGTTGGGGGTGAGGCTAGTGAGGCCTACAATTGTGACTGCATGACTGTTTGTATTTCTGTAACATTTGTACGAGTTTTATCTTATAATACCTCATAGTTTGCTATTTGCTTGTGAACTTGCAAATATAAATGTATGTTAGTGTTTCTCTTTTAAATGTTTTCACCATTGATTTTTATACTTAATTTGCTTTTGTGTAATGGCTTTATTTCTGTCTTTAGACGTAACTAAGATAAATGGATGCTCGAGGTCGAGGCCGAGGTCGAGGACGTGGGCGTGCACAGCGCCAACCCTCCGCGAGTGTTCACCTTTCTGGGGCTGAGTCTGAGGGGAGACCGGGCGGTGTTAATGAGGATCAAGTGGCTACGGCCATCAATAGGATGACTGATATACTTGAACGTCTAGTCGATAATCAAGGCCAAGGACAGCAGAATCAACCTTTAGGGCCTGACCATGGGGATGATAGGGCTTTGGAGCGTTTTCTTAAATTCTCGCCACCTAAGTTCATAGGAGGGGCTGATCCCGAAATAGCTGAGAACTGGCAAGATAGGATGTCTAATATCTTCGCCGTTCTAAATTATTCTGAGGAGAAACAAGTGAGCTTTGCCACTTTTCAATTTGAGAGCGTGGCGAGATCTTGATGGAATGTAAGTTGAGCTAAGTGGGAACGAGAACAAACTCCTTGGACTTGGGTGAACTTTAAGATAGAATTTGATGAGAAATTCCTGCCTCCACTGATCCAGGAGAAAAGGGAGGATGATTTTATTAGATTGAGACAGGGATCTATGAGTGTGGCCGACTATGAGACCCAATTTACAAAGCTCTCAAGGTTTGCACCCGAACTAGTGGCCACTGATCGGAAAAGAATTAGACGATTTGTACAAGGACTTAATGTTGAAATCCAAGAGGCGTTGGCTGCGGCCCAAATCAATACTTTTACTGAGGCTTTAGAGAAAGCCCAGAGAATTGAAAGCACTAGGCAACAAGTGAAGGCTTTTCATGCTAAAAAGAGGAATGCTCCGAGTACTAGTGAAATAGGAACGACTGATAGAGATATGCCGACCCCTAAGCTGGGAAGAGGCACGAGTGGAGTAAGGACTACCGGAGTATCGAGGGAGTCTATGACTAAGGAAGCCTCTCGTGGGCGTGGTCAGTCCTAGAATACCTCACAAGGAAGTTCTAGCTCAATAGCGATACCTCAAATGGGATGTGAATATTGTGGCAAACCAAATCATACGGTGGATGGTTGTTGGAAGAATGCTGGAAAATGTCTGAGATGTGGGAGTTCCGAACATCAAATCGTCAACTGTCCGATGTCACATCGTGAGGGTGGTGGATTACAACAATCTGTTAGGCCAACGTCTAAACAGTCGAGTGTGGGGGATAATCGCTCGAGAGTGCCCACCAGAGTCTATGCTATGGACCAACATCAGACCGCAAATCGTACAGAGGTTATTAAATGTATGACTCTCCATTTATCATTGCTTAGTTAGAGTTTTAATTAATCTTGGTTCGATAGACTTTTAAACACCCTAGTTTCATGACTGGGGTAGACATGAGGTCAAGTAGGCTACCTTACAAGTTGGAAGTTGAAACGTTTACGGGAAAACCAAGCTTTGATTGTTAATTTGAGGTATAAAGATTTTGATGTATGAATTTCGAGGACAAAATTCTTTGAAGGAGGGGAGGATGTGAGGACCCGAAAATTTTATTTTTATTTGACCTATTTATTTAATTAATTATTTAATTTTTCTGAATATTTGTTTAATTGTTTTAAATCATTTTAATTGCATTTACACCATACATTACCTCATTTTATTTTAAAAACTATTTTTAAACATCAATTTGATTTTTCTACCACTTAATTGTGAAAAATGAAAATGGGCACGTTTTTTGAGACAAATATTCGGACTGAGAGTGACGTACGTTCGGAGAATAAGAATGATCACCCGAAGGTTAGAAATGTAATCTAGTGACTAGAGGTGAATTATAAAGAGTGATTATCATTAGAGATTCGAAATCATAGTTTAAGTTGAATTAACCTCCTTGAAACTGGAATTTTATTTAGCCATTGTTTCCTCCACTTAATCCACCTTAATTCACTTCAATTTTATTCCTTTCCATCTCTCCCTCCTAATCGAGATTTGCTCCTTAATTCTCAAGCCAAATGAGACAATTAATTTTCCCTCCAAATGGCTAATTAAGTTCACTATTCAAGGGTGGAGTTTTGGGGTTATAAGACAAGACTTGTGTCTTGTCTTTCTTTTCCTATTTTACTCTTCAAAATTTGCTCAAAATTCCTCTCATCTCTCTCCCTTCTCAGCCGACCAGCCCTCCCCCTTCTTCCTCTTGTTTTTCCATCAAATTCTTCTCCATTTTCCTCACTAAAAACGTCAACAATCTAACACTAAACTTGGCAAAAGCTTGGAGCTTGAGCAAGGAGCTTTGAGGGGGAAGTCTTGGGTGCATAAAGCTTGCATTTTCTTGGTGTTTAACCATCATCTAAGGAGAGGTAAAAATATAGAAACTCCATCTTTGTACATACATAAGAGCTTCAAGCATGAAAGTAGGACTTGGGTGGTTGATAGGTTCTTAGAACCTTGATTGATGTTGATTATGTTGTTTAAGATGCTAAGCTTCATTACCTTGCAATTTGATGATTATGGTGAAAATGTGGGCTCTTGAAATTCCCACAAAAATGTATGAATTTGTCTACTTATTGGTTAAATGGAGATATATGTGTGTACATGCTTGAGAATTGTTGTATGAAGTGGGAAAATAAACCTCAAGGAAAACCGGCTAGAGGAAGGAAATTGGGGGTGAAATTTTTTGATTTTTTTTTCTATTTTCGTGGCTGATTTTTTTTTGGCTAGAATGAAGGCTTAATGTGAGGTATAAATGTTGGAGGTTAGGGTGAGGAATTGTCCCACACAAATTTCTTTAAAGATTGAACAAAATTGATGGATATTGGGAATGAGGAAAAACTGGAAATTTGGGGCAGCATGCTGCCCGATTTCATGAGATTGTTTTGTGATAATTTTTGATAGAAGCTATGACCATTTTTGATCATCATTGGGTTAAGGAAGCTTAAAACTACCTTAGGTTCGAAAATGAGGTCTTATGGAGGTGGTTTAGATGTGTTAAAAGCAATGAGAAGTAAAGGAATGAAACTTGGCAAGATTGAATCAATGATATTATGACCACTTTGTGAGGCTAGAAAACTGTCTTCCCGTGTGAGTTTTTAGCTAAATTTTGGTAAAAATGTAGCTCATATACTGAGGTTGTTACCCACAAAATTTGGTGTTTTTCCAGTACTATTTCATTGCTCAAATGATGTTTCAAAACTGCCTCTTTAATCTGGAAAATCTTCCCCAGCTTTGAGCACTGTTTGAGTTCATTTCGGTTTGACATTCATTTGCTTGAATTATTGGCTGAAATTTGGTGTGAACCTAGCCTATATATTTTAGTTTTGGTGTACCAAATTTGGTAATTTGTGGACAAGAAACCGTCACTCAAGCAAGGCCTAGAAGTCTGCCCTGCGAATCTGGAAAACAGAAATCTCAGAATTTCGAACCAGCCTAGTTTGAACTGCTATAATTTCTTGTTCAAGTGTCAGAATTAAGTTCTGTTGGTGGTTTTTGAAACCTATTCTTTAGGAATATATAATGTCTGAATTTGAGATGCCAATTCATTTTCTGTAATTTTTGGTGAATTTTTAAATTAGGCTGGTTGACCAACCTGATGTGCCCTGTTTTGGTACTGTAGCAGTTTCTTTCTTGAAAATCTAGGCAATTTTTGCCTGAATTTTAACTGGATGTCTTCTGCAAAGTTTTAGAACTTTCAAAGAGGTTTCCAACGGTATCAAGCGAGTGAACTTTGGAGTTATGTAGCTCAAGTTACGATTTTTCAAAAATTTCTGCTCAAGTAGTGACTTATAGAACTTGGTTCCCTTGAACGAGTTTTGGTTGATAAACTAAGAACTCATTTTCATTGTTTCTTTAAATATTTTAGGAGGTGGTGCTGAATTACAAAGTGATCCAAATTAGAACTCCGAGACCTACTTTGTCGGTGAGTGTTCAAGTGCATGTTTAATTGCTTTAAATAATGTAGATAATTTGAAAAGCATGCTTGTGTGAACTGGTGAGCGTGTACTTTATCGCGCTCACATTCTTGAATTGTCTCAAAATGAGCTTAACTGTTTAAATGGTTACTTGTTCAACTACTTGATTTGATTGAACTGTTTATATTGTTTATAACTTTGGGGACGCCCAGACCCCATCGGGGATCCTTTCACCTTGTCCGGCAACAGGGGCTAGGGCAAGGGTTGGGTGAACCATGGGTTTTATCGTTTAAAGTACGCCGGTTGGAATGAGTCCACCGACTTGGCATACCTCATAGTGGGTTGCCAAACACTTTTCAAATTTAGGAGTTCGGGCCCGGTCAAGGGGGTGTAAGTAGACGGGAGAGGGAGAAAAGTGATGAATATGGATTGTGAGAGTGAGTGGTTGACGGAGTGTCAACATGTGGCTTCAATTGATGCTACTGAAGAAAATGACTTCAGAGAATTGTGGATGTGGAGCCGGCAACTGTATACTTTAAATTGTATTGTTTAAAAGATTTATTGCTAAATTCACTATTTGGCTCTTTTATTGTCTTATTAATTTATTTAAATGCTTTGAGTTGCCTGCATGTTTTCTTGGCTCTCAGCTTTTAGCTCACCCCAATTTATTTTCCTTAACAGGTTTCGAGGTGAGCACGTGAATCGAGGAAGTTAGTACTTTTATAGGATTTCCTCTTTTTGTGTAAGATTGCCATTAATTGATGAATTTGATGGTTTATGGTATTTTGGAGTTATTATCAATGTAATTCTGATGAAATTTTGGGGTTTATATTTTGCAAGAGTTTAATCGTAATTTTAATAACTTTGATTGATGACTTTACAAATGATTGTTTGGACCGATATTTGGAAATTTGTAGTGAGTCCCGGCTAGAGTTGGGCAGGCGGTCCGCCGAACCCTTTGGTTCGCCTTAGAGGGAGGTGGGGTTGTCACAATGGCTGTTCCCAAATACAGATAAAAAAAATCTTTCTAATAGAAATTCATAAGTCAACTTATTGACTAGAAGTCCTTGATTTCTTGTCATATGTGATTAAAATTTTTCTATACACCAAATGTCCGAGATCTTTGTGGCTACTCAGATACATAGTATGTTAGATTTTATAAGGACATCAAAATAGTCAAACAACCTGACAAAAGAATTTCTTAATTTCCCTTTCATTCATTTTAATCACCAAACTTAATGTGATTAAATACTTTATATCAAACAATGAGGTGGGGAAAAACTTTATAAAGGAAATTTTATGAAATTCAAATATAGTCGACAACTAATGTTGATACAAATATCATAATATGAAACAAGTGACTATAATTGTATGTAAATACACTACATGAGCTCATACAATGAATATAGAGACACAAGAAATTAAACAATGAAATAAATCTATGATCATAAAAATTATGATTTTAGAATATTAGAATCATGTGATTTATTTAAAACTATGCCGATTGATTCTAATGGGACTTCAAAAATTCAATAGTCATAGAACATAAACATTACTTGTCACTTGATATCAATACATAAACAAAATCATAGTATATTAAATGGCACATGGAGCTATATAGATATATCTTGATGAATCCAATATAGTAAAGTATATGGTCACTAGGATTCTTTAGGTGAATCTTAATATTTATTAAGACATGTATCGAACATTCAACTATGAAATTGAGAATTGTGACCATTCAAATATTAAGATTCACGTAAAGAATCCTGGTGACCATATACTTTACTATATTGGATTTATCAAGATATATATATATAGCTCCATGTGCCATTTAATATACTATGATTTTGTTTATGGTAATTGATATCAAGTGACAAGTAATGTTTATGGCCTTCTATGACTATTGAATTTTTGAAGTCCTATTAGAATCAATACTGGCATAGTTTTACTTAATAAATCACATGATTCTAATATTCTAAAAATCATAATATGGGCCTGTTCTCAACCTTAGAGACACTTTGCTTATGATCATAGATTTATTTCATTGTTTAATTTCTTGTGTCTCTATATTCACGTTGTTGTATGAGCTCATGTAGTGTATTTACGTACTTCAATTATAGTCACTTGTTTCATATTATGATATTTGGTATCAACATTAGTTGATGACTATATTTGAATTTCATAAAATTTCCTTTATAAAGTTTTTCCCTGCACCTCGATTGTTTGATGCATAAAGTATTTAATCACATTAAGTTTGGTGATTAAAATTAATGAAAAGGGAAATTAAGAAATTCTTTTGTCAACATACAGATTGTTTGACTATTTTGATGTCCTTATAAAATCTAACATACTATGTATCTGAGAGTAGCCATAGCATCTCGGACATTTGGTGTATAGAAAAATTTTAATCACATATGACAAAGTGATTGAAATCAAGGACTTCTAGTCAATAAGTTGACTTATGAATTTCTACTAGACAGATTTTTTTTTATCTGTATTTGGGAATAGCCATAGCATCCCAAATATAGAGCCTGAACAACTTTAATCATATAAAGTTAAGTGATTGCATGAAAGGAAATTCAATGAACTTTTAGTCAGCATGTGTTTTTTGACTATTGAAAGGTTACTGTACTTGCTCACTATCTCAATTTTCTTTGCGTACTCTAGTTTCCATTGTCCTTCCCAATATGCAGCCAGTCTCGTCTGAAATTCTATTTCATTCTAAAGAACCTCTATTTCCTCTGGCATGTCCTCCAAGTTCTTCATATCCCTAATTTGCTCAACTTCTAATGTTGACCTACTAGATAAAAGAAAATCTCTAAATTAGTAATTAAGAGATGAAAACTCAAATAAGGTAACAACTAGAGAGTCTATAACACTTCCTTCTATCCTTGGCACTTAAACAAGTGATAATTATTCTCTCTTATTCTTATTTCAAATCACTGAACCATTCACTTAAGGAATCACTCCTATTCTTTGATTCAAAAGTCTCACACCTTATCTAGATCCCTATTTCTTAGCTTATATCGAAAAGGTATGTCTAGGAAGAGGCTATGCTAACTCTCCTCCTAACAAGACTCTATCCCCTCCTTTCTTTTAATTCCTAGGTTAGTCCATAGGTTTAGAACCTTGACGATTGGCCAAACATTCTATAATGTCGATCATTCGATTAATGATGGTAGCTACTAAATTTCCCTCTTCGCCACTCTATCTTCATTTCTATCCAATCTCGAACACCGATCACTTTTAGAGGCTTAGGGCTACCCAAAACCACGTCCTCAACCCCTATCTCATCTCCAACCATCCTTAGTTTTATTATAGGTCTAGATACATGAACAAAATTGAAAGTGCATGAGCAAAATATAAATATGTATGTCGACAACGAAAATACTTTAAAATAAACATAACCTTGCATGTGTACATTCTAAAGTTTACAAACAAGTTAACAAGTCAACAGGATCAGGAACAAAACGTATGGCATTCAAGGGTTTTGGGGAAAACAAGTATCATATTTAACAAAATATACAGGCCAAAGCACAAGCATCACCCCAACTATTATTAGCAAAAGGTATAAAAGGTTGGGGCGTCCCTAGACTAGTTCGCAGCTGAGCTTAGAGAGCTCAATCTCTTGAGTAGAGTCAACTTCATTTTGAAAACTAGGGCTGCATCAACTATCTCTTCAATTATAGCCCCAAACTCAGTTATAATGTCCTCCGACAATCACAAGTTACATCTCAACTAGCGGGGACTACAAAGGAGTAGGCCTTCCCAATCTCTCCCGAAACCTTATGACTCGAGGAGGCCTCTCGTTCCACTATTTCCATTTTCCATTTCCTACAAGGCAAGAATCATAAGATTCAAGATTAGAAACTTATATGTGATATCCCACATCGGGAAATGCATGAGGAAAGAAAAGGTTTATAACCTTGGAACCAAGGTCTATTATGTAACTTACAACCATTTTGGGCAGTGATTTCGGGTCCAAAAGTTGTTTGCTAGGCCTTGAGTCCCAGTCGCTACAGGTGGTATGAGCTAACCTCGCTGTAATCTTTGCTGTAGCCTGCTAGTGCTATGGTTCCACTATGCAAGGAAGTGCAAGGAGTTAAGTGCCATGTTCGATGGGAGCCACCTCTAGAGTCCAAAGGAACTAAGTGCCACATTCAATGGGGGCCATCTCTAGAGTCCAAGCACGACCAAAGTGGATAGTTTGGATTGTGACTGATCAGAATGGACTTTATGAGATGCAAAGTCCTAAAGGAAAGGAGAATGTGATATCCCACACCGAAAGATGCATGAGGAAAGAAAAGGTTTATAAGCTTGGAACCAAGGTCTATCAAGTAATTTGGGTTAACCATTTTGGGCCAGTGATTTCGGTCCAAAAGTTGTTTGGGCCAGGTCTTGAGTCCGGGTCGTTACAAGATTAGAAACTTATAGTTACCTATACACTGTCCAACTCCAAAGATATAATCGTATTCAAGCATCAAAACAAGAACAAAGGCAATCAACACTAAGGTACATCCAATTATAAAGATCAAGCACTAAAGGATATCCCACACTTAATGATAATCCTATAATTTCTTTTAAGTCCTTGGGTCAATGTTGTCCCTATAGCTATTACCATTGTTCAAGAATTTCACCCATCATCTTGCAAGCAGTGTTAGCCTCTCACAATTCTCTTATTTCTTACCAATTCAATATAATAAATTTTCAATTATTAAATCCTACTAACCATCAGAATCACAAATACTCACTATTTTACTTTTCACTTAACACTTAAACTAACCTCACAGTCCGATATCTTATAATATCCTCTACAGAGATTTGAAACCTAGACTCTGATACCAACTCACTTCCCCTTAATAACTAGAGGGTTCAGTTCGCCTGTCTAGCTTTCGCTAGGACTCACTCACTAAAAAGTGACTAACAATCCTTTAAAATAAAAGAACAATTCCAAGCCAATGACACTTAAGTATAACTATATGAACTTGCAATCCAACTCAATAAAAGTTACAAGCTATAACAATTGAATTGCCATCAAACTTTCACCATACAATTCCTAAAATACAAAGTTCAGGATTTTGTCACAAAGTCAAAAGTCACTTCCAAATACCTCTCAAGAGCTTACTTATAAAAGTCAATTATCTGAAACAGGTATGCAATGGATTACACAAAATATCTTCAGAACTAGATCCATCAAGTACCCTTACTTCAAGTCCTTGTTAAGGAATAACAAATATAATGGGGTGAGCGAACGCTCAGTAAGGCCAAGAAGAACATGCAAACATGAAAGATCAAGTAATATACACTTTCTTTGAGCAAGATAAGTAACCACAACTCTTAAGTAAGAACGCAAGTAAGGAAATTAATTACACATTCAATAAAGGATGCAGAGCTCTCAGGAGCTAGTCCACCGCTTGATCAAGATTTCCAATTAAGTTGACACTCCATCAATATAACAAGAGCAAGTCCGTAGAACCCCACTTGTCAACCATCTCCATCCCCCGTTTCAACCCCCCAACCGGGCCCACTTGTCAAAACACTTTAAGTTGGTAATACTTGAGTATACCCGTGCAAATAGTCGACGAATGCATTCCAATCGACGAAACAGGTAAGGACCCATGGCTCGTCAAATCTCCTCGACTAGGATCTCATGCCTGGCTGTGAGTCAATTGACTAATCGAGGGGTTTGGGCGTCCCCATAAATTACTGGTAAGTCGGCGAGACAATGCTCAATCAACAAGCAAGTACACGTTCAGGCAAGTCATTTCAAATACGAGCAAGTACAAGCAAGCAACTTCAAATCAAGTAAGAGAGGTCGGACGAGATAAAGTACATGTCTATCTCGACAAGTCCAATAATACGTTCAATTCAAGCATGTAATGTGTTCAAGCAAGTCAACAAATCATGCACTTGACACTCACCAAAAGTGTAATTCAAGCAGATCTCCAAATGCCACGTCCTGCAGTACAATACTCAGGGAGGGATACAAGAATGTCCTCCGAATACGGGAGCCAAATGAACTGACAAACGTACAAAAAAATTCGTCATCACAGCATCAGAAAAAGTGTACAAAACTATTGGAACAGCAAATAATGGAAAGATTCCTGCCCGGAAGGACTGATGAATACTAAATACTTCATCGACCCATATCAGAATCAACGTTCGCCGACATGTATCGATCAGGCAAATACCATGAAAGCATAATATATACAACATTGCATGCTATTCATGGGTATTGGTAAAAGTACCTCAACAGGCCGTAAGCCAGTCAACTGGTCTCTAAGAGTTGGCAAGACATGTCGCACAACTCTATGTAAGTCGAGACCAACATCCCACCTGCAAAATTTACGAAAAATGTCTTGAGTGTTAGTAGCTCATTTGCAACAACGGTTCTAAAGTTGAATTGCAAGTAATGCAATTAGTACTCGACCTAGCTCCATAAGGCCCGGGATAGTGCTCTAGTGGCCGCACTCGATCAGGGTGCAATGTCGGCATCCACTCCTACGCCTATATCTGCAGTTTGAAAATGGGTTATTTTATTTTAGGTAACATATTAAAACAATTTCTAGTTAGACATGGACCGCTAGTGCTGCATAAGCTCATACCTGAAGCGTGCGGTCCTACAATATCGTAACCTCCGGCCGGTGGCAGTGCACGAGACCGCAGGGAATGCTGGGACCGCACTCCCAACTCTCCAAGTGTTCTCTAAATCTCAGAGAAGTGGAAGCCACATCCGGGAAAGTTTATTGGCATCTTATCCGAGAATAAATGCCCAGCGAGCAAGATGTGCGCCCACTGCCTGAATGTCTCATCCGTAGCATCAGCCGGCAGGCCTCTATCCAACGCCGCACACAAACAACTAACTCTCAGGAGGCCCCGGTCAAAGTCAATCGCCTCTGGGGAAAATCCTAAAAGCTCCTCACAAATGCCGCTCCACTCCTCTATGGTGTGCGCATCATCCACACCTGTAATTGGGGGCCCGTTAATGCGTAATCCCCATATGACCTCAATATCCTGTAAGATCACTGCGACCTCTCCGACAGGGAGATGAAAGGTGTGTGTCTCCGGGCGCCATCTCTCCACTAAACTGGTGATCAAAGCATGATCTAAATGCTAATAGCCGGATAGAAGTACCCCCTCGAAACCCACCATGTGGATGTAGTGGAGCACATGCTCAGGATCGGTGGTCCCAGAATGCTTTATCGAACTGGCAGACAATGAGTTCATCGCCTGGTATATGACCGTGGAATATGGAACGGGCCCTGTGGGCAGTCCCCTCCGCAATAATATCAATCAAATACGGCCCGGGGTGGACATCCGACTGTGGTGGAGCATCGGCCATAACTACCTCCTCCTAAAAAAAAGTTAAACTATCTATAAATTCACAATTACAGAATAAGTTTATAATATTTAAACAACATAGAATCAGTAAAACCTAATCTTACCAATTAAACATCCCGTGAATGTGACCCACCTTCCCTAAACGGAGGGTTAGATACCTTGCCACCCCCTGGACACACTACCCTCAATCATATTACAAACTTCAAATAATTACAATACAAGATCTTCAAATAATAATTACATTTCCAATGAATCCAAGTACTCCAAAGGTCCAACTGTCCAAATTACAAATAGTATAAGAGATAATCCTGCCAGTCATACTATGAAAGATCACTTCCGCTTTCCTTCATCTCGAGTCACGGGAAAATAAAATATTTTTGGGTGAGCTAAAGCTCTGAATGTTCAAAAAATAAGAAAATTCACGCGTTTTATCAAATTCATGGACATTTGAATTAAATACTTTTGTAAAATATTTGAGTCTTTAAAAAATAAGTGTAAGTCGAGAACATGGTCAAATGTTCACTTTGAAAACATTTAAGAACCTTTGATTAAGATGAGACAATCAATAGGCAAACAAATAGACAATCTCACATTTAATACAAAATAAAGTAATACATGCAAATAAAGGATACAGGTGGCTTCCAAAAGCCATATCCACAAAAGCTTCATCGAAACATAAGCCGCTTACTCTCCGTCAACGCTTGAAATCTAGAATCGTCCAGACACCACTTACACCACAACCGGCCCACCATTCACCCCTTACCGGCAACACCTCAACTTATCAAATTTGGGTAATACTCTAGTATACCAAAGCAAGTTCAAGTATGGTCGATGAGATAACTCTTCAATCGACTTATCAAGATCAAGGTACTGAGACGGTATGAGAGGTGCCTCCCACTCTATTCGAAGCGTGACACATACCGCCGCTCAAAGATACAAATCGATGCGGCTGGACGGATGATGAGGTAACTCCCACTCGGCTTGAGTGTGGTACATACTACCGCCGACTTATAAATCAAGCACTTAATCAAGAACAACGTCTTGGCCGGGATGAGAGGTGCTCCCACTCTATTCGGCGTGACACATAGCCCAGCACTCACAAGTCAAGCACTTAGTCAAGATCAAAGTACCGGACGGATGAGAGGTGCCTCCCACTCTATTCGTGACACATACCGCCCAAAGACTCACAAGTCAAGTATAAGCCATGCACACCACAAGTTCATAATTCAAAGATACCAAATTTCAAGTAAAGAGATTGAGTGTGATAAAGTACGCTTTTCGTCGTTCACATTAAGTGGCTCACAAATCACAAGAGAGCGGATCATCACATAATTCAAGTACTCAAGTATTTCAACTAATCAAGTTGGTCAAGTAGACAAGCATGAAACAGTCACAAATCCTTCAAAATTATTCCACTTGAGAAAGTAAATTTTACTTGGAAATAGTGATAAATAATTTCCTTATAAATACTCAGAATCATTTCAACAGATCATTCCTTTGCAACAATAACAAGATTTTTTTCATTTGAAAAGGAGTTGGAACACTCACCAATAGTAGAGGAGTACACCAATCTGGAATATTTTCCGGATCAAAATCAATCCCCAAGTAAAATTCATCATCACAATAAAGCTCAACTTAAGAAAATGGACAAACCAAAATATACAAGTCTAGGGTGTCCAATATAAAGCGATTAGAGCCTAACCGATCAAACTTAGATAAACTAAAGTCTATCCACGGTTCAAAAGTGTCGCCAAGGTTCAAAATGAATTGGAAGTGGAAATCAAAGAAGAATCAAGTACAAACTAGGTTAATGACTCAAGTACAATATGGACTGAAAAATATCCATTTGAACCAAATAAAAGGGATTGAACTAAGACAAGTGAAGAAAGGAAATGCAACAGTGAAGAACAAATGGTGACAGCTTTGTCACCCCTCGGCATTTTGATCATAACTGGTGTTACGTTTATCAAATTGAAACGAATTTTCTGGCGTTTCGAAGCTAAGACATAGACCTACAATTTTCATGAAGAGGTCAAATCTTAAATCAGAATTAATCACGGTCAAAATTGGCAAAATCAGAGGCACAGGAAAACTGTCGGGTCAATGACAGGTTGGTCAAACAGTCTCGGAGGAATGGCCATAACTCGATGTAGGAAAATCAAAATCTAGCTCCGTCGGCGGCGTTTAAAACTAGGTTCATAGGGATTTCTAACGGTGTAAGGCTCGGATGCTAATTCATTTCCTACATTGAACAGTAACCTCAGGAATTGGACTGATTCCCATTTCTGATTTCCTGCAAAAATTTCCAGCTTTGACACAATCCTTCAATTAATCCTTTAAAGTCATTTCCATCATTTTCCAAGGTATTTAACAAGCTAAAACAGCAATTAATTCCATCATTAAAGTATCAAAAGTCATTAAGCATTTCATCAAACACATGGTAAGCATAAACTTAAACCAACTCTTGAGATACAATTACAAGAATCCAAGCCAAGAACTCATGCTTCCAAGCATCCATCATCCTTAATCATCATTAAAAGCCTTCATTACACCAACTTTAAAGATCATAGAGCTAGGGTTTTGGAAGAAAAATTACCTTGAGAAGTTAAAGAAGTGAGCCTTCAAGCAACTATAATCTTCTCCTACCAAGCTTGTGGATTGATGGTTAAGGTGCTAGCAAACTTTCTCTCTTTGATTTCCTATCAAACTAAGCAAGATTTAGGTTGGTTTTTGTGGGTTTTCCCTCTCTTTTTCTCTCCCAAATTTCGTCCAACAACTTCCAAAATAAAGCTGAAATTGTGTTGTTTTTAAAGGGATAAGTTGGAGGGAAAGAAACCAACAAGTCAAGGTTTGAATCCTATGGTGACAAGTGGCGGTTTCTTGACTAAGCTTACTAAAAATCTCACTTAATTGCTTCTAACACCTCTAATTTAATTTAGCCTCCAATTAACATCACCAACTCTATTTTTTTCTTGTAACTAAACCTTAGGAAAAAGTCTCAGTAATTCTAGGGTTCAATCCTTAATCAAGTATACCTAATCAAATGAAATGAATGCACTTAGGGGAAAACATGTCATTTATGCGCTTAAGGAATTTATATGCACTTAAATAAATACAATAACAAATAAGTCATGAAACATTTAGGGCTTTCACAAGAATAGAAGTAAATAATTCAAGAAATTTTGAGTGTTTAGTTCAAGAAATTTCGGGTCCTAACAATCTCTCCCTCTTAAGAGAATGTCGTCCTCGACATTCCAACTTGCACTCGTCAAACTTAAAACTATTCCTGCATGTCCATCCCCATCAGTTTCTCCATATTATTGATCTCCAAGGATCACCGGCATTAGGGTTTCTAGTCAAAACCTTGAGTTCCAAGTTCAAACTCAGAGGATAGGTCTCATAGAAGATTCACAAGAAGTCTCACATCCAGTCCCCTAGACATACATATGGAGATTCAACCCCAAAGAACACATCGAATTCTATGATTTACCTCAGTCAAATTCACTCCTCCAGATATTGACTAATACCATTGGTCAACAAACTCATTATCACTTTTCAAATCAATCCCACACAATACTCTTCTTTTCCTACAATATAAGAAACCTTAGTGCTCAATATTTCACTTAAGAGTCAATTAATCCCAAGGTCCGGTATCCTAAACTTTAAGCCTAGGATACACTAGTAGATCAAGCCTAAGCTCCATACCAAGCGTGATAGCCCCACCTTCCCCTAAGGAGGGCGGATCACCGCCGCCAAGCTCTGGACTCACCTACACCTCAATCATATTACAAACTTCAAATAATTACAATACAAGATCTTCAAATAATAATTACATTTCCAATGAATCCAAGTACTCCAAAGGTCCAACTGTCCAAATTACAAATAGTACAAGAGATAATCCCGCCTACTTATGAAAGATCACTCTTGCTTTCCTTCATCTCGAGCCAGGAAAAATAAAATATTTTGGGTGAGCAAAGCTCGATTAGAATGTTGGTGAAAATAAGAAAATTCACGCTTATCAAATTCATGGACATTTGAATTAAATACTTTGTAAAATATTTGAGTCTTTTAAAAAAAAATACGTTTAAGTCGAGAACATGGTCAAATGTTCACTTTGAAAACATTTAAGAACCTTTTGATTAAGATGAGACAATCAATAGGCAAACAAATAGACAATCTCACATTTAATACAAAATAAAGCAATACATGCAAATAAAGGATACAAGTGGTTTCCAAAAGCCATATCCGCAAAAGCTTGATCGAACATAAGCCGCTTGACTCTCCGCCAACGCTTGAAATCTAGAATCGTCCGTAGACACCACTTACACCACAACCGCCCATCATTCACCCCACAACCCAACACCTCAACTTATCAAATTTGGGTAATACTCGAATATACCAAGCAAGTTAAGTATGGTCGATGAGATAACTCTTCAATCGACTTATCAAGATCAAGGTGAGACGGTATGAGAGGTGCCTCCCACCTATTCGAAGGCGTGACACATACCGCCGCTCAGATACAAATCGATGTAGGATCGATCGGGATGAGAGGTACCTCCCACCGCTTGAGTGTGGTACATACTACCGCCAGCATTTATAAATCAAGCACTTAATCAAGAACAACGCATCGGACGGATGAGAGGTGCCTCCCACTCTATTCGAAGCGTGACACATACCGCCCAGCTCACAAGTCAAGCACTTAGTCAAGATCAAAGTAATGGACGGGATGAGGTGCCTCCCACTCTATTCGAAGGCGACACATACCGCCGCACTCACAAGTCAAGTATAAGCCATGCACACATCACAAGTTCATAATTCAAAGATACAAAATTTCAAGTAAAAGAGATTGAGTGTGATAAAGTACACACTCGTCTCGTTCACATTAAGTGGCTCACAAATCACAAGAGATGGGATCATCACATAATTCAAGTACTCAAGTATTTCAACTAATCAAGTTGGTCAAGTAAGACAAGCATGAAAATCACAAATCCTTCAAAATTATTCCACTTGAAAGTAAATTTTACTTGAAATAGTGATAAATCATTTCCTTATAAATACTCGTAAATCATTTCAACAGATCATTCCTTTGCAACAATAACAAGATTTTTCATTTGAAAAGGAGTTGGAACACTCACCAATAGTAGAGGAGTACACGCCAATCTCTGAATATTTTCTGATCAAAATCAATCCCTGAAGTAAATTCATCATCACAATAAAGCTCAACTTAAGAAAATGGACAAACCAAAATATACAAGTCTAGGGTGTCCAATATAAAGCGATTAGAGCCTAACCGATCAAACTTAGATAAACTAAAGTCTATCCACGGTTCAAAAGTGTCGCCAAGGTTCAAAATGAATTGGAAGTGGAAATCAAAGAAGAATCAAGTACAAACTAGGTTAATGATTCAAGTACAATATGGACTGAAAAATATCCATTTGAACCAAATAAAAGGGATTGAACTAAGACAAGTGAAGAAAGGAAATGCAACGTGAAGAACAAATGGTGACAGCTTTGTCACCCTCGCATTTTGATCATAACTGGTGTTACGCTTATCAGATTGAAACGAATTTTATGATGCTTTCAAGCTAAGACATAGAACTACAATCATGAAGAGGTCAAATCTTAAATCAGAATTAATCATGGTCAAAATTGGCAAAATCAGAGGCACAGGAAACTGTCGGTCAATGACAGGTTGGTCAAACAGTCTCGAGGAATGGCCATAACCATGTAGGAAAATCAAAATCGAAGCTACCGCGGCGCTTTTAAAACTAGGTTCATAGGGATTTCTAACGGTGTAAGGCTCAGATGCTAATTCATTTCCTACCATGAACAGTAACCTCGGGAATTGGACTGATTCCCATTTCTGATTTCCTGCAAAAATTTCCAGCTTTGACACAATCCTTCAATTAATCCTTTAAAGTCATTTCCATCATTTTCCAAGGTATTTAACAAGCTAAAACAGCAATTAATTCCATCATTAAAGTATCAAAAGTCATTAAGCATTTCATCAAACACATGGTAAGCATAAACTTAAACCAACTCTTGATATACAATTACAAGAATCCAAGACAAGAACTCATGCTTCCAAGCATCCATCATCCTTAATCATCATTAAAAACCTTCATTACACCAACTTTAAAGATCATAGAGCTAGGGTTTTGAAGAAAATTACCTTGAGAAGTTAAAGAAGTGAGCCTTCAAGCAACTATAATCTCTCCTACCAAGCTTGTGGATTGATGGTTAAGGTGCTAGCAAACTTTCTCTTTGATTTCCTATCAAACTAAGTAAGATTTAGGTTGGTTTTGTGGGTTTTTCCTCTCTTTTTCTCCCAAATTTCGTCCAACACCTTCCAAAATAAAGCTGAAATTTGTGTTTTTTAAAGGGATAAGTTGGAGGGAAAGAAACCAACAAGTCAAGGTTTGAATCCTATGGTGACAAGTGGCGTTTCTTGACCAAGCTTACTAAAAAATCTCACTTAATTGCTTCTAACACCCTCTAATTTAATTTAGCCTCCAATTAACATCACCAACTCTTTTTTTCTTGTAACTAAACCTTAGGAAAAGTCTCTGCATTTAGGGTTCAATCCTTAATCAAGTATACCTAATCAAATGAAATGAATGCACTTAGGGGAAAACATGTCATTTATGCGCTTAAGGAATTTATATGCACTTAAATAAATACAATAACAAATAATTCATGAAACATTTAGGGTTTTCACAAGAATAGAAGTAAATAATTCAAGAAATTTTGAGTGTTTAGTTCAAGAAATTTCGGGTCCTCACACGTAACACCGTAAACAATTAAAACCCCTTTAAAACATTCCCCGACTCTATGTTTAGCAGAAAAATCAAAGCTTTTACATTGTCCGTCTTGCTTCCTTCTTTTTTTGGGTATAATACCAAGTACTTTTTATCAGTTACTAGGTCCGTTTCAATGAATGGGAGCAGTCATAAAATGGTAATGACATGAACAGAAATGGAACAAAGTAAAACGAAATAGAAAACAAATTGTAACATTGTCTGCCAAATTTCGAAAGGCCTTTCCGTGGCCTACATTTATAAAAATTTTGGCAGAACCTCCCTTATAACATTAGAAAAACTCCCTGCCAACAAACACATTTCCAACAACATAGAAATATGAAGCAACACACAAATTGCAACATTTTCCATACCATAAAGTTACATCAACGAATATATAAACCATATGAATTACAAAACCTGCAAATAAAAACATAAATAACAGACGACTGGTACAGTACAAAGTACATCAGATAATGTCTTACTTTAAAACACATACTACTAATCACGACTTAAAAATTGGACAATTCCTCCTGTCATGACCCCTTTCATGACAATTAGTACACCTTCTCGGTTCCTGCGGGTCTTTCTCGTCTATCTCGTTATGAATTCTTCTTGCTCGAACCTTTCCTGCCTTTCTTGCAATGAATCTGCTGCTATCACCTTGCAGTTCCCACCGTGGATCCTCCCAATTATCCGGATGCGATAAAGGGTTGAAAATTCCAGAATACTACTGGAACCATCGAGTTTTGGTGAATAGCTGATCTACATGCATGTTCGGATTATCCCCTCGGTGTCTATAAATAGCTATAGTGTGAAAGCACGGAAGCCTATACATCTGCCACTTTCCGCACGAGCATTCTTTCTCCAAGTACTTGACAGTCTGCGTATTTCCCCCTTTGCCATCCATGCGGCGGCCTGTCACAACTTTGTACATACCGGTTGCAGCATGATACTCCACAACCCTGTGCATTCCAGCTTTCTTTTCAGCAACAGTAAAAAGCCACCATATCCTCGGGGGAAATCTATGATGACAATGACTGGCATTCGCTCTTCTCTTCTTAAATAGTTCGAATGTCCGATGCAATGTCATATCGACGCATGCTCGAATCAGCAGATGTCGTACCCCTTTAAGGACATTATTATAACTCTCAGACATGTTGGTAGTAAGAATACCCCAACGACGACCTCTATCATGAGCAAGACTGTGAGGGCCGTAACCAAACCTTAAATCTTGTTTAGACTTCTCGTGAACGGTTTTGATAATTTTTCTAGTGCATGTGTATGATCATGAAAAAATTTTTTTTTTAAACCAACAAAAAGATTCCAAATGATCGCCGGGAAGCTTAAGTAAGTATTTGAAATCATTTCAATAAAAATTTGGGCTCAACCATACTCAAAATGAATCATGTACACAAAACCCTAGACGTTTTTTCTTCTTATTTCAATTTCAACCGGTGTCACTTCCAAAATTTTAACCGACATGGTAACAAGTGGAACCGATTTTCCCTCGGCAAATTCAGGACCAATTCCAGCAAGCTTGAACCCACATTCCCTCCAAGCCACATTCGAATTAATCTCCAACAATTCCAGCAAAGCCAGCCGCCCATTCACCTCATTTTCATGGCTGCCATTTGTCCAAACTTAGCTGAAAAATTCTGGTAGCTTGAGTGTGCCATTTCCCTCCTCAAACCGGCAGCATCATGAGCTTGGGGCAAAGAGGATTTTCAGATTTCATTAGCCAAAGCTAATGATGCTCCACCTTACTTCATGCCCAATGCATGAAAGGAGTTATGACACTTGGCACTTAATTCAGCTAAGCTTTGTTCATTTGAACAAGCAACTTTAGCTGCATTTTTCCCTCTTGCTGTCCGAAATCCTCACCAGAAAATCACCTCAATCCTTTCTTCCATTCTCTCCAACCTACTCTCATTTCACTCCAGCAAAAGCCTCCCACAAAGCTCTCAACCGAGAGCTCTTTCTCCACTTTCTTCCTCTTGCTTTTCTTGGCTCAATCAACCTTGCACCAAGAATTTTCACCTTGGTTGCAGCTGTTGGAACCGAAGCTGGAAATCTAGAAAAGAGGCTGCCTTGTTCTACTTCCATTTCTTGTCCCAAGTTTGAGGTAAAGTTAGCTTCACATGAGCTCCATTGGCAGCCTAAGAAAATCGTTGCTATTCTTAAACTTGTTTTCTTCTTACAGCTGAAAACCGAAGCTGCTCAACTCAACATAGCCACTTGATTTTGTCCCCTAAAGCTGGAAGGGTATGATTTATTCCATATTCCCTTAGCTCAAAGAAATAGTTTTTCCTTCCAAAACATATCAACTTGAAGGATGAAATGCTCATACATGCGATGAATAACTTTGAATCTTGTCATGTTATGCATGCATCCTCTTAAACCTTGCTGGAAATTTGATTGGCCAATAAGAAGCCTCATTCTTGATCTCTCTAAGCTTCCTGAAACCTCCAATTGATAGTTTCATTTTATTTATTGCATGCATGATTCTTGAGAATGGTTAAACATTCACTTGTACTACTCAATGAACTTTGTATGTTAATGGTTGATGTTGTGCGTGACTAGGGGACTTGAAACTGCTGTTGAACTCTAGTTTTCCTCGGTCTTGGCTTTAGGATGAACTGAACTTTAATACAAGGGCTTGGCATTGAAAATTTTGAACTTATTTTGGTTGATTTTGCTAAAATAATATCACGCATATTGGTGCTTTCGACTCTTGAAGCTCTTGAGCACCTATGCTGGAAATGGTCATCATGATCGAAAATCTTGAACTTTATTTTATTCAAGTATCATGTTAAAATGCTGCTTGATAGTCTATTTAAAATTGCCTTGCATGTTTTAAACTTTTCATGAATGTTGATGAACTTGAATCGCTGACCATAAGCTGGAAATTTAAGTTGATGAACTTAAAGCTTGATATACCACTGTTTTGAGTAATGTTTGAATACTTAATGTTGCGTGCATGTCATGGTGTGTGATTAAGAATTTATAATGACTTAAAACTTAGATTTTGGATGGAAAGATAATATTGGAACAAGAAAGAAAAATGAGGAGAAGAGAACCGGTTCTTGGTGACTTCTTAACTTGAGCATTGCTTGATTTAAACTTTGGATCAGTTGTTATCATGTGCATGAACCTTTAGTTTCTTAAATAAATGTATTTCATATTGAGAGACCTAATTGGTTTGCTGGGAATTAAAATAGACCATTAACAACGATGCTATGGAGCTGGAACTTTCACAAATTGTTCAAAACCTTTGCAAATCCCATAAAATCAGTAAACAGAACAGTCCAAAACAGAATGCTCGTATCTCACAGTTCATAAGTCCAAATTGTGTGCCATCAGCGGCATTCAAAACTAGACTCAAAGAGTTTCGATTCGGTACCTCACACGCCCCGTAACTCATTTTCTACACACCGTGGCAATCCGATGAACATCGCTGAAAATCAAGACTGCGTTTTTGTTAACCGAAATGGTTTCGAACTTTATTGTCCAAATTTGAGTGATTTCTAAATTAAATTAGTTTTCAATGTAAACCTTATGAACCTTATTTGTTACGCTGGTCATTTGACAAAATCTCGATTTTCAAATCTAAATTTCGATTTACAAGATTTATTTTTAGCCACCCTGAGGGTAGTACTTCAACAAGACCAAACGGGTAAAATAAAGTCACATTGTTTTTGAACTAAAATCACGAAAGTTCATTTTTAGTACTATTACAAATGAAATTTTACAACCATTAGTAAATTTTCTAACCAAGACAACCCTCTTTAAATTCCAACCATTTACCTTACGCTTTCAAAATCTTTTAAAATATCACTATTTAAATTTACTCAAACCTAATTTTGCCAAAATTTTCAAACTCTTTTATCTTGACCTAATTAACCAAGACCTGATTTGAATTCATACCACCAATTTTTCATCACATCCTTCGTTTAATAAAACCTAATTACACCCTTGTTTTCATAAAAGAAGTGAATTGGTCAAAATTAATTTAATAATTAAAGTTAAATTATGTACCTCGTGATCCGTTGGTGAACCAAGCAAGACGCGTTGATACAGAAGTCGTCGATTCACCTTGACCTAACTAAGGTGAGGGTTCCAATTTGTTGCTAAATGATTTATTTGTTATTTGATAATTACCATGCTTAATTAATAAGCACTACTTATCATTGAAATTACTTGTTTGTTAAAGTACTACTCACTATTGAAATACTTGCTAATTAAGTGCTACATGTTAATGGAATACTTGTTCATTATGTGTTACTTGTTACTAAATGTACTTGTTTTTTTAAGTGAGCTATTATATTGCTTAAGCTGTTGAGTTCGCTTTAAACAATTTTTTTATAAGGAAGGGGTTGAGTGTGTACTGCTCCGACCCCAACCATTTTTACAAAGACTTTTAAAACCAACTGTAATTGTGCCTGTGTATGTCAACTGTGCATGACCGTGATGCCATTACGGCAAAGGCCGGGATCCCAAACTCCAGAGGTGAGTAGACCTATTCCGAGCCGACATTAGGCTTGGTTCGCGACGGACCACAGGGACCGCTTTGTTACCTCGGTGTACACCACCCCTGCGACCGCTGGTTTTCAAGTTGGGAGTAAGGGGTTGGCAAATGGGAAGCGGTGAAGACACTATACTGACCAGTTTGGAAGCACTGTATCCTTTCACTGAGATTGCTACTGTTTATTTGACCAATTTATTGATGAAATCACTGTTTCATGAATTTCTTGAAATAGAAATTACTGCTTTAGAAACTTTCCACGTGTGAATTTTGATATATGAGAGCATGCTATGTCAATGCGCTTAACTGATTATGTGTTTGGGACTCTCATTGGGCTTTCCAAAGCTCACCCCAATCTATAATTTCCCTTCCCAGGTTCTCCAGAGCACTAGATTTGGTAAGAAGAAATTCTAAGCCCAAATCGAAACTTTTGAATTGTGGTTGTAATCATTTACATTTTGTTATTGGTGAAATTGTTATGAACTTCTTTTGAATGGTGACGGTAAGGTATGTGGAACCCTAGTGGATGAATGGATGTGAATGAAATTTATCAAATTTTCTGGATGTATGTATATTGAAAACCCTAAGTTGAACTGCTGGATTGACCGAGTCGTGGCGAGAGCTAGGCCGGCGGTCGCAGATCCTAGGGTTTGTCTTGGGAAACGTGGGGCCGCCACATTTGGTGGTATCAGAGCCTATGTTAGAAATTGGCCTGTAAGGTTATGAGGGCCTGACTCTAGAAGGGTAGAAGTTAATAATTGAAGTATAAGTTATATAGGAGACTTACTTAAAATTTGCTGTGGTTGTAGGTTATGGCTGGAAATGGAGCTAACAGTAACCCTGTTCCACCTAGGATGCCCTTGCCTCTAGTACGATATCAGCCAGAGATTGGAGGCCCTGCACTTCATTGGAGTCCCGCTTCCAAGACCAATCCCTGTAGCTGTTTGAGAGACTATGCTTACCCCAATCATGTGGTATTTGCAGTTGTGAAAGAAAGGAAGACCTTAGCCCGTACTGTCCAAAGGGCAAATGTAGAAATAGAAGAATTAAGGGCTGAGAATCAGATGTTGCGTGCTAGGGTTCAGGAGCTTGAAGAGGTAGCTAACCATTTCATTCGACTGTCTAACACGGTGCGTGATGGCACTGCAGGCATCATGGCTGAGTGTGAGGCGATGATTGAGGAGATAGTAGAAATTCATTCAAAAGGCCAGGCTGGTGAGAGTTCTAGTGTTGGGCAGGTATCTCCAGGACACGTTGTGGATGAGGATTACCAGGGAGATCGAGAGGCTTCCCCTACTTATAGCCCTCTCAGTGACCCTTCTGAGGACCCCGATTTCCCTACCTCCCCTTGAGTTAGGGTTGAGACTGAATACCTAATGGGGTCCCACTTGCTTTTGTTGGATGACTGTACTAGATTGATGTTATGTTTTTGAAAATTCGTGGATGTTGTGACTATCGTGTTGTGTTGTTTTAAGAACTTGATGTATGGTGTTTTGTTATTTATGTAAGTCATTTTATGTTTATTAATGTTACTTGCAACTGTTTTTCCTTTTTACTTTCTAATTCACATTTATGAAACAAAATACTGGTATGAATATAAAAGGGGAATGGAAGGAGGAAGAAGAGGAAGAGGAAGACCTCGTAGGCAAGAACAAAACCAAGGAGAGGGTGAGGCGTCTGCTGCCCATCTCGGTCGCCAGCACGGTGAGGAAGTAAGGGACCCTATAGCAGAAGCCTTGAACCGAATGACCAACCTCTTAGAACGTGTGACTGATCGACAGGATCATGGACCTAGGGTAGATCAAAGAGGACCAGGAATAGGTGAAGACAGAGCCCTGGAGAGATTTCAAAGGTTCTCTCCTCCTAAATTTGCTGGAGGTCCTAACCCTGATATAGCTGAGCAATGGTTAGAAAGCATGGTCAACATCTTTGGAACTTTAGGCTATACCGAAGTGCGGCAAGTACTTTTGCCGTTTTTCAATTTGAGGGTGCCGCAAGAGCTTGGTGGAATATAATTTGGGAGAAGTGGGTTCGAAACTAGACCTCATGGACGTGGGCCAACTTCACTAGGGAGTTTAATGAAAAGTACCTTCCTCCTCTACTTCAAGAAAGGGGAGAAGATGAATTTATACGATTGCGTCAAGGAACCCTAGGTGTGGCCGAGTATGAGGCTCAGTTTACCCGTTTGTCCAAGTTTGCCCTGAGTACTGCTGAGAACCTTGGAGAGTCGCTGCTTTGTTCAAGGCCTGAACGTGGAAATCCAAGAGGCTTTAGCAACCGCTCACATGCCTACATTTGCTGATGCCTTAGAAAAAGCTCTAAGGGTAGAGAACACTAAGGCTCAAGTTAAGGCCTTTCAAAATAGGAAAAGAGCAACCCCGACCAGTAGCAGTGTTGGAAGACCAGGAGGGAATTAACCGCCCTAAAAAGCTGGATGAGGGTCTGGAGGAGGGCGAGTTGTAACAGGACAAGGAAGAGGCCAAAAGGGTGGCCCGTCTCAATCAAGGCAAAACCCACCGACCCGCCAACTTTGTGGATTTTGTGGTAAGGCAAACCACCATGAGAATGACTGTTGGAGAAAGGTCGGGAAATGTTTAGCATGTGGAAGTACGGAGCATGGGGTCGGCAATTGCCTAGCTCGTCGAACTCAAGAAACGGGGACGCAAGCATCAGGTCATTCTAACCCCTAAACCTTCAACAGATAGAGGAAACGGGCCTAGGGTGCCTGGGAGGATTTACTCCATCAACCACCAAGAAGTGCCAGACCCAGTGGGGTAGTAGAAGGTACCATTTCCCTTTTCCATAGATTGGCTAAGATTTTGATTGATCCAGGTGCTAGTCACTCTTTTCGTAAACCCTAATTTTATGTGTGGTATTAATGTTAAGCCAAATCTCTTACCTTTTGACCTAGAAGTACAAACTCCTATGAGGGATCCATGTTTAATTGTAAATGAGGTCTATAGGAATTGTGAGCTGTGGGTAGGAGAAAGAAAATTCTTAGCAGATTTAATTGCTTTGCCTATCAGGGGTTATGATGTCATATTGGGGATGATAGTTTAGCTCGACTTCATGCACAATTGGATTGTAGAATGAAGGTGGTTGAATTTCATATTCCGGGAGAACCTACTTTAAGATTTGATGCTCGAAAGGGTTTAGCTTGTCACCGCAATCATTTGAGTTCGAGAAAAGTAAATGAGCTTCGTGGATACTTATCATTTTTTATAAACCCTCAAGAGGATAAGATGAGATTGGAAGATGTACCTATAGCAAATGAGTATCCAGAGGTGTTTCCTGAAGAATTAATGTCCTTACCTCCTAACAGAGATATTGAATTCAAGGTTGAGCTTACCTCGGAGGCACACCTATTTCTAAGACTCAGTGCTCGGATGGCACCAGTGAGCTTAAGGAGTTAAAGTTGTACAATACAAGACCATTAGAAAAGGGTTTCATAAGAGTGAGTGAATCCCTTGGGAGCCCAGTATTGTTTGTGAAAAAGAAAGATGGAGGTTTAAGACTCTATATAGATTATCGGGGATTAAATGAGGTCACCTTGTAAGAATAAGTATTCATTACCCCATTGATGAACTATTTGACCAATTGTAAGGGGCTGTAGTGTTTTCTAAGATTGATCTCTGACAAGGCTATTACGAATTGAGGATTAAAGAAGAAGACATTCTGAAAACTGACTTTAACTCCAGATACGGGCATTATGAGTTTCTGGTCATGCCTTTTGGATTGACTAATGCCCCAACAGCATTCATGGACTTGATGCATCGGGTTTTTAAGCCTTAATTGGATCAATTCGTGGTGATTTTCATAGATGATATTTTGATCTACTCGAAGTCCAAAGAGGACCATGATCGACATTTGAGGTTAGTCTTGCAAACCCTGAAGGAACACAAGCTATACGCTAAGTTCAGCAAGTGTAAATTTTGGCTAAAAGAAGTATCATTTCTAGGCCATGTGATTTCTGAGAAGGGAATTGCCGTTGATCCAGCTAAAGTAAGAGCGGTGGTGGATTGGAAACAACCGGAGAACCCAACGAAAGTTCGAAGTTTCTTAGGATTGGCTGGATATTACCGGAGATTTATTCAAGACTTCTCTAAACTTGCAGGTCCTTTAACCAACTTGACTTGAAAGAATAGCCATTTCATTTGGGATTCAAAATGTGAAAATAGTTTTCAAGAGCTTAAGAGTCGACTGACCAAAGCCCCTGTGTTGATATTACCAAATGAAAAGGATAGCTTTATTATGTACACTGATGCATCATAGGTTCTAAGGCTCTAAAAAAATTTCAGACCCCTTGGAACATAATACTGACCATCAGCACTATTATGGCCCGTCCCACCATGAGGGTCGTTAGACGGACCAGAGTCTTCGGCAGAGGCAGCTTCACTGTGGTAATCACGGTGGAAGCCACCTGTGCCGGTCTCATCATCTGAGTCGCTTGGGGGGGGGCGTCCTCAGAGGTGGACTCCTCTACATCGACCTCTTGATCAGTCTCATTCTCCGACATAGGAATTGTGGTACCTGTTCCGGTGTAGAATGCATCATCATCCGATACTCTGGTTCTTGGACCTGGATTTGAGTGATATGCATGAGGAGACTGCTGGAATGGCAATGTAGGCTCACTAAAGGTAGACATTGAATCAAGATCATGGAACGGGGGGCTGTAAGTGTGTTCAGGTACAGCAGACTGCCTTGCGGAACACCCCATACCACCAGCAATGGTTTGTGACCATAACTGATCCCCAGATATATCTCTGAGCGTGTGGTGGGATGCGGATCCCGTCTCGGGCACAGCCGTGTGGGGAGGATGATGCACCCTCATCGGATCCGTACAGGCATTGAAAAGGACATCATCGGGCCAACATTTTGAGCGGAGGGAATTGGGCCAATTTCCTCTTGCTCAATGTAGATTTCGGCAATATACGGATGTGTTTCACGCCACAAATCGTACATATCCTCCAAGGTTTCATCATCCACAATTGGGGAAGTAGTATATGCCAAATGACCGCACGGTTGACGGAGCATTATTCTAAGTTTGAACAGTCCCTTGTCCACTTCCATATATTCATAAATTTTGTCGACTAACTCGTCATACGAAACTCTACGCCGCAGCTTTACTGATCGATTGCAGGTAGGAGGGAAATAGCACACTGAAGACTCACGGTACTGTATTTGCCCTCCCCAATAGAAAAATACTCGTAGAGGTCATTCGGCAGACATGTTCCCTAATTCTGTAATCACAGAGCTAACAGAATAATCAAGAAGATGCTTATCACATCAATTTATAGTAGACATGAGCACGGAATTACCTTAAGAAATCTAGAATTTGGTTAATATAAACAAGACTTGTTGCCTATTAACGCTTCTACTGAAGGCCATAATCTAAAATTAGGAATTTAAAAAAATTTCGGCAGAGTCTCCCCAACAATATGACTATATCTCCCTGCCAACAAGTCCATTTCATTCCAAGAAGAAAGGAAACTCAAACGAAAGTGAAGGAAATACAAAATTATGTGGGGTAGACATTATGACATATATCAGAATGAATCTGAACAACAAAGTGAACTAAAGCATTGTATGAATACATACTTTGAGTATGATAATCGGCTACAAAATTTTTCACTGTTATAGACAAATACTGATTAGTATTCATCAATAAAAGTGGATACAATTTTAGCATCGATTACCTCAACAACATAGCGGGGGAAGTGATAAGAAATGGGTCGGTTCATGGAAAAGATGGAAGAATTTTGAGTTCGAATAACTAATCATAACGAATGTAATTGAACAATACCGATTCTCGGCGTTTCGCGAATAAGTGTAATTTGAAGTTTGGCCACAAATCATGGTAGTTTAGCAAATCAAACAAAGCAGCTTAGGGTCAAGCAAATGAAAACCAAAGATGCAATCTTAACTAATGAACACATGCATCATTGTAACATACAACTACTAAGACCAAGTGAACACTTGAACCAGTTTTTCTATAGTCGATATTGCATACCTAGTTAGCAATGTGCTGGCCTCCTCTCCTTCGAGTGAAGGAAAAAAATTCCTCGAAATTTGTTGATGAACTTTGCCCTAAAATCACCCGTGAGAAAGTTCACGTTAAATAAAAGGCATCTACTGGAAAATAAGTGTTTCGCACCATACTTGCTCATGGACAACCATATTGGACTACCGGTGCCAAAGCTAAAATTCATGGTAATGAAAAGTAATCCCAATTTTTAAGGTCTAATCATCACATTTTGGATGACTGATAGAAAAAATTATGGCGGAGTTCCTCATTACACCGCTTCCCCAGGTATAACCTTGTCAAGTGAGAAGGTAGTCTTTGCACCTTTCATTCTATTTCTTTTCATTGTTTTAAATTTTGTCAATTTTTTTTAAATAAACAGGTGCCTTTCAACCTTCGAAGCATGGCAAAATAGGATTTAATTAACAATAATGGAGAAAAGTAATACGAAACAGCAATATACATTTTTCCCCATGTGGGAGAAAGTATATTTCTCAGCCAAAATGCCTTGATGAAAAATTTGTTGTCCATCAAGGCCGTACATTTTATTTACTGGAGCCGGAGTTCCATTTGAGTCACGTGAGAGCTACCTAGTGCTTTAGGAATTAAAAATTTCTTGGCTATCATAAAAAAAATATTAAGATCTCACATTGGCTTGTCCATGCACACCACATTTGAGAAAAAGTTTTAAATTTTTTCACATTGGCGGAGTCTCGTTGTGCTTGCGTTGCCTCTACCTTTGCAGTATAAAGCCATTCGAAGACCAAAATTACATATATTCCAGGCAGAAATTATTACCTTGGATGCATCCGAATAACTCAATAATTGACATGACATAACAAAAGCACTCCAATGATGAAAATAGGTTCTTGGGGTTTCTTTTTTCATAATTAAAATATTTTATTGGAAACAGCTCTCCTCCTAGAGATCCTAACGTTTTCGTCGAGCACCCTTATAATTTCAAAAATGTCTCTTATCTATAATATTAAAAAAAATTTATAACACTTTCGACTCAGTTCAAATTATATACTTGAAATCATCATTTGAAATTTATTTCCCTTTCATTTTCACAATTTTTTTTCAATTGTACATAATAATCACATAGTTGAATTAACGGCAAAGAACAGGGATAACATATAGTACCCTATACAATTTATATAAAATTCGACAGAGTTTCCCCTATAAAATGACTAAAACTCCCTGCCAGCAAACACAATTTTTTCAAACTCAAAAATGCTTAACATACACTCAATCATTTTCAACTCCCCCAAATGAAAATAAGTGGTTACAATTTACAACTGTTATGCAGTTTTAATACATGATACATAAATATCGTAACACATGACTAAAAAAAAAAACTGACCGAAGCAGAAGAAACTGCCTAAAAGTCGTAATATTCCACTTTCTCCGAAAAAAATGGAGAAGAGGTGATTCATCAATAACAAATTTGCATCCAGCAATGTTCATACTAATTTTGAAAAACTACAAATCAAGCAAACAAAGTGCAACACAATGGAAAAAAATTATGCAATAGAAATGGAAAAAAAAATTATGCAACACAAACGGGAAAAAAATTTTCCAACATATGTGACAAAAAAAAATTGCAACAAAAATGGAACAAAAAATATGCAACAGAAATGGAAAAAAAATTATGCATCAGAAATGGAAAAAAGAATTTAGGAGTAGAAACGGAACAAAAAATATGCAACAGAAATGGAAAAAATTTTTCATCATAAATGGAAAAAAAATAGCAACCCAAACGTAACCAAAAAATTGCATCAGAAATAGAAAGAAAATGGCAACAGAAACTACAAAAATAAATTGCATCCAAAATGGGAAAAAAAATAGCAACAAATACGGAACAAAATTCCTGCAACAGATACACAAAAAGAATTGCAACAGAAACGGAACAAAAAATATGCAACAGTAATGGAAATAAAAATATGCATCGGAAATGGAAAAAAAAATTAGGAATAGAAATGGAAAAAAAAATTGCATCACAAATAGAATAAAAAAATTACCAACAGAAATGGAAAAAAAGTGCATCTGAAGTGGAAACTTTGGTCAGTAACGGAAATAGCAAAAACTAAATTGCATCATGAATGGAAAAACAAAAAAACCAATAGAAAATGAAAAAATTATTTATGCAATGTATGGAAAATGCTCACCAAATCCGGACGGAATGCGTGAGTGGATGGTGGATCGCGTCGCGAACTTTCCGACCTATTAACACAACTTCTGGCGTGGTTTTTCCATAAGTCTTCTCGGATGTTTGCAGCAACAGCAACAAAGACCTCAAACACAAGAAGCATAGTCTAGACCTTTCCGGACGTTGGTCCCGTGGTGATTACAGGAAGCAAAGGTTTTTAGGGATCAATTTCGGGTCAATTTTATATTTGTAGCAGCGTAGTGTTGAGAAGGTGTTTCAGAACCGGGGAGGAGTAGGGAGGTTAGTTTTGATAGACAAATCTAGATTTGCAAAATGCAGATACACTCATTTTAAATTTCGTTCTTCTTTTCTTTTTTGGTGACTAAAGATTCGTGGAATGCGAGTTACATGGAACTCGCACTCCACGAATGCGAAGTACCTAATCTTAGAACTCTCGCCCCAAACAACCCTTCGTGTGGAAATTTTTTTTTTCATAACAAATTAAGAATTTACAAGAGATCGAACTTTTAAGATTATTTCCAATGCTTAGTAGGGGGTTTAACATGCTAAAACATCAAATAAAGCCATCAATAATACATCATAAATCCTTAAACATTTCATCAAACACTTGGAGAGCATGTGGTAAAACCTAACCTAATCCTTACAAGAACAAGAAACTCTTCCATAGTTTTCCATCTCCAAGCATCAAAACACTCTAATACACCCTAGAATTCATCTAGCATCATGAATTCATAAACTTAACATCATCAAAGAGAAGTCATGGGTTAGGTTTACCTTATGCCAAGCAAGGAGAAATCCACCAAAAGCTTCACCTCCTCCAATCAAACTTGGTAGCCAAGTGATTGCCTAACCTAGATTTTCTTCCCAAGTGATTTTCTCAACTAAAACAAGAAGATTTTGAACTAGGGTTTTGGTGTTTCTTCCTTCCTTGAGGTTCGGCCATGAGAGAGAAAATGAGAGGAAAATTGAGTTGAATTTTTGAAAGCAAGAGGTTAAATAGAAAGTCTTAAGTCAAGACATTAGTGGATGATTGACAAGTGGTCAAATTTTGGCCAAGAGTTGGATAAAATCTATGCAATTGTCTTCTAATCCCTCAATTTAAAATATAACCCATTTAATGCCATATAAGTTTATGCATTTGGCTACATGAAACATGTAAAAATGAAATTCCAAATTAATGTCATATAATACATACAAAATAGAGTACTTTTACTTAAAGGAAAATAATGCTCTTAATGACAATTTTATGGTACCAATGTTTAAAGAAAATGATATGCACTTAAATAAATACAATGACAAATAATTCATGAAAAATTCAGGGTTCTCGCAAGAAATATAAGCAAGTAATTCAAGAAAATTCAGGTGTATAATTCATGAAATTTCGGGTTCTCACAGAAATGATGGGTTTTAAGAGGTGAAAACCTCACTTTGCCATTGTTTGTCAACAAAAATTTCTAACCATGAACAAAACTGTTTTGGGTTATTTTACTGCCTAAATTGTGGATGAAAATGAAACCTTCTTATGCCACTTTTTACTTGAAACATTGGTCTAGCATATACATGGATTTTCCACTTGATTCGAACTAGAAATTATGAGTTTTCGAAGGACTTGTGGGACTGTAAAAATTTGAAATTTTGAGAGAATCCTTGGGACTTCTTAAATGAGTTTTAGAATGTGAATATTGCCTTAGATGTTGTGGCTTGGGTAGTAAGCCTTATTGTATCCTCTTCATTTGCTATTAGGATGTGAAAGTGAACTTGAAAGAGCACTGGGGTTGGACAATTGAACTTTGCTAAGTGGTGAGTGTTCCAAGTACTTGTGAATGCTTGAATAACATGCTTTCTTAACTGAATGACTTGTTCTCTTGATTGATAACCTGGCACTTGAGTGTGTGTTAATTGGGCGAGTGTGTACTTTATCATACTCGACCCTTCTTGACTGGATTATTGTTATTTTGTTTCACGTGAAATTACCTACCTGTGAAACGATTTACTTGTGCTTGACTTGATAGTCATTTGGGTTGTTATCCCATTGACTCCTTTGCGTGCTTGGGGCCCCAAACCTATTGGCTAATTGGTCAAATAGAGCCAGCAAGGGCTTGGTCGAGGAGATTAACGAACCATAGGTCTTGAACTCGTGAATTTGAACTTGAACTGATATACTCAAGTATTACCTTCTTGAATTTGGTGTGCAGGCCCAGTCGGGGAATGTATGGTAGATGGAGATTGGCGTGAAGTTGAGAATCTACTTGGTAAATTTGTATAAAGTTGGCAGAGTGTCAATGGGAAACTTGAATCTTGATCAAGTAACTTGAACTAGCTCTTAGGAGTTCTGTATCCTTTTATTTGGTCATGTTACCATTTTCTTGAAATGTGTATATTTTTTGATTTACAATTCTTGAGACTTGTATGGTACCTTCTTGGTTGCATGTTTTCTTGGGTCTCATTGAGTGAAAACTCACTCTTTAGTTTGTTTTCCTCAACAGGGGCAAGCTTGTGGACAAGGGTCTTGAGGAAGGTCGAGATTTTATCTAAGTCTTCTAAATCAAGTGTAATAATTGCCTCTTTAGTCTTCTTTTGAGTTATAAGGTTGAAACTTGATTCTTGTAAGTTTAAACCTCGTATTGTACTTTGAGATGGATTTTTTTAGATGGCTTTTGAATTTTGATTGAGGTCGGTTCTGATTATCGATTAGAGTTGTAACTCTTGTTTTGAGGGATCTGTCCCTTATTATATAGGTGAGTCAGCTCGACGTTTCTACTGGCCTCTGGCTCCCTACAACTCTCCTATTCCCTACTCAAGCTGGCCTCAAGATGTGCTGCCAGCTCCCGAGAGACTTTCAACTCATATTGGCTTTCTCGGAGTTGGTTCCGAAGAGAGTCCATCTTTTTTTAAGCATTTCTAATTTGTTGCTCAAGAGAGTGTCTCTCCTTCATGACCTTCTCTAGCTCGGAGACGAGGTCTTCGAGGTGGTGGGCATGGTAGTGCCACTCCCACCTAGCAATTGTAAAAAGTCTTAAATGAGTTAGTTATGTAAACCTAATAACAACAATGTAGCATGAAGAAAATTAAATACTTGGGCCTTAGCTGTGTAGTACACATCCAGCAGCTTGGACGGACTGGTCAACTAAAAAACCTTTGGTCCCTAGGAAGAATGGACTCCAGGACCCATTCCGAGCAACTTAAGTGTATTGGACCTGGTCATTTATGGAAAGCCCCTACTTTGGGTAGAAATGGTGAGATTCATGCATGGTGGGGTGATGCAATCCTCTCTAGCTGACTAGTTATTTCAATTGTTTCTTCAAGTCTCGAGTTTTGTTTCTTCAAGTTTCGAGTTTTGTTAAGTGTTAGTAGTAGTTGTTTTACTCATTGATTAGTAGTGTTAGGCACCAGCCAAATTAGTTATGTAGCTAAGGTGTTAGTTTCCTACTTGGCTAAGGGAACTAAGTGTCGTTAGCTAGTCCTTTTCTAACTAGGTTAGGAAATTAGTTTTAAGCCTATTTATAGGTCGGTTTTTATTTAATAAAAGTAGAAGAATATTTTTAGAAATATTGAGAGCTTTTCTCTTGGTTCTTACAAGAACAACCCTTGAGTGCCTTAGACGGAATTCTAAGTGTTCAAAAAGACTTTATCAATCAAGAACACGTTGATTGTGGTGTCTTCTACCGTCAATCTTAGTCTCAAGTCGCCCTTGATCAAGTTGATATCTTCGCTGCCAAACCATGGTGAAATCGTCTAGGTCCTGTGAACTTGTCATGCTGCGGGTTTTGCCTAAAATAGGGTGAAGGATCGTATCAGTTGGTATCAGAGCTAGTCGACAATTTTTCAAGGTTATATCCTTCTTTAAATTCGTTCTTGAGTCATGTTTAAATCTTGCCAAATCTGATCCATTTGTCTTGTTTGTTGTTAACTCTGTCTTGTCGTCAAAGCTGTTCATCAAATCTGATCGAGTCTTGTTGTCCGTAGTTGCTGCTATCTAAGTCTTTTATTGCTGTCCGTAGTCATTGTTTTGCATCTTCGATCTGTTTAGTGTCTTGTTGTCCACAACCTTGTTAAACTTGTTTGTGGGTCTTTTTGCTTCATTAAACCTGGTCGTGTGTCTTGCCTTTTGTTGCTGTTTCTTGTTTTATTATTGTCGAACCTGTGTTCTTGTTCTGCTGTTGTTCTTTTACAAAACTGATTGTGGCTGTCTGAGTCGTTCTTGTGGTCAAAGTTTTTTTTTGTTTTGTTCTATTGTTTGACACAAAGCTGTTCCTGTTGTTTTCTATTCACGTCAAAAATTGTAGGCTGAAGTTAACAGCCTGGTGCTGTCGTACTATTCTTTTCCCAACCAAGTTGCTGTCCAAGTCATTTTTCTGGTTGCTGAATTCAAACCTGGTGCTGTTAACCCGTGACTGCTTGACAATTTCTTGAGTTGGTTTTGCATTTTTCCTTGAAGTTTCTTGAACAAAAAGACAAATCTAGAAAACTTCTTGAAATCAACCACCCGAAATTCCAGAAAACTTGAAACCATTGACCAGCCAAACTTGAGAACTTGTTTCCAAAACCAAAACTCAATAGACGTTAATGATCATCTGAGTGCGATCAAGTAGAATGCCCTCAGTGCGATCACCTACATCCCTCAGGATCCTAGTAAGGCGATCAGTCAGAGCTTGCACCTGTTGGCGCATAGCATCAGTACGCTCTTGCTCTTCTATGACAACCTCCTGAAGTTCATCAATCCTATTCCTTTGCATGATCATGATTCCCCTCATCCTCTCCATCTCATCTTGATCCTTAAAGCTTGCATTGGTTAACCTCCGCTTCTCGTCTAGCACTGCTAAACCACATGATCAGGATAGGAGTAGTTCTGGCAACGTCCACAATGCTTGTCTCGGCTAGAGGGACTCTAGAACCGAACCGGTCCACCTAACTTTATCTCATAGTCAACCATCGGAAGACACTTCCGGGGCTGCTTACTTCCACCCTCTCCATTGTCTCCTTCCATGACCTACAAAACAAATGCAAATTTCAACTTAGTTGACCTAAGATCAAGCTTACACAAACTTAAATCATGACTTATCCTACCCAGGTTAATTCTAAACCTAGGCTCTGATACCAATTGTGACAGCCCCTCCTCCCCCTAAGGCGAACCAAAGGGGTTAGTGGACTGCCTGCCCAGCTCTCACCAGGACTCGATAGCCAATAAAAACCAACAACTCAAAACTTACAAAACTAAATTGTCCCAAATTCAAAAGTCAACCAATATAGTTACATAAGTTTCACACCACAATTCAAACTTAAAATTCAATAGGGAATTAAGGATACAAAACCAAACATCTAAGCTTATCCATGATAGGGTTTACTAGTGCATCATCCCTTCTACAAAAGTAACAACAAAACTTATACTACTCACACGTACTTCCAACCCTAATCTCAAGCAAATCCCCCTGCTAAGGAAAACAAAAGGAAAATAGGGTGAGCTAAAAGCTCAATAAGGTTCCAAAAACAAGCAGCCAGGTATACAAGAAGAATTCACTTAACAAACAAGTATCACAAATAAATTCACCAAATAAATGGAACATATTCAATTAAAGGATACAGATGGCTTTCAAAAGCCAAATTCCCCAAAGCTTGATCAAATCACATCCTGTTGACTCTCCGTCAACATTTATAGCTCAAGGCCAAAACAGTAGATCCCCACTTATCACCAGACACCGTCCACCGTTTCACCCCCTTATCGAACCCGAACACCCCAACAAATCAAATTTTAGGTGATACTCGAGTATACCAGATTTCCGAATTCACATATCATACCCCGTGGCTCGTCGACTTTCCCGACCAAGCCTGTGCTGGCTCCAGTCGATTGACTCACCAACTAGGTTTTGAGCTCGAAACAAATCATATTTGTCGATGGGATATCACCCAAGCGACTCACAAATCATATGTGGCCAAAAGCCATTTGACATGAATTCAAATATCCAAGTACAAAATTCTAAGCACAAGAGATCGAGTGTGATAAGGTACGCACTTGTCTCAATCACAATAATTGGCTCACAAGCCACAATAACACAAGTTATCACATAGTTCAGGTATTTCAATATTTCAGCTGTCAAGTTGGTCAAGTAACAAGCTTGGAACACTCACCGAGTCGAGTAAAGTATCTTCAAGTATTTGCACCCAAGTCCTCTCTATTTCCTCCTTCCAAGTCTATTAACAAATAAAATGGAACATATTTAAGCTCGGCTACCCAACCAAAAGAGACCAAATGCATATGCTCGATGTTTCTTTTCACTTGATAAAAGTCATACTTGGATGCATAAATCATGAAATTACCAATCCAATTTATAAGGGTGAGCAAATAAGAGTCTTAACAACATCTTAGAACCACGCATGAGTGGGTCGCGACACGGCATGATACGAATCCTAAGAGGTGTTCGTGTCTTTTTGAATGACCCAACTATGGTGCGTTGGGGTTAATGAATAGAGTTAAGATCAAGGAGTTTATGGTGCAAATTCAAGTTACAAGTACCTCCGGTCCAACGACGCGTGCAAGAGTCAAATGGCTCAATGAGGAATTAGCCGCATTGGTTCGTGATGTGCAAGATCAATGCTAAGTGTTCATGAGGGTTCATCGAAACTCTTCACCAGTTAGGCGTGCCCACACCCATCAGGCATGCCTAAAGAGTGCAATTTCAATCGATGAACAGAAGCGTTGACACTAGTTAGAGGTGCCCGGGCCAAGTGGTCACGCCTAAGGTGCTGTTGGACAGAAGCGTTGATACCAGTTAGGCGTGCCCACGTCTAACGGTCACGCCTATAGAATTTATTTTCATTTGTTAGTTAAGTTCTTGTTTGTCCAATAAAGCAATTGGCTAGGTGTGAACAAGGGCCTTGCCGAATGCCTTTTATGCTATTTCCTAATTGTTTAGCATTTAGGATTATTAGTAGTTCCTAAAAACTAGTTTCCTAGTTAGTTAGGGTTTCGGTTCTTTAAGCTTCCAAAGCTGGCCGAATTTAGGTTTTCTATTTGGACTAGGATTTCATGTCTTGTAGGCTATAAATAAGCCGCCTTATTTCATTTTTAATATACAAGAATTTTCAGCAAATTAACTTGAGTGGTTATCACTTCTCTTGCTTTTTTGAAGCAACTTGAATACCTTAGAGTTCTCTTTAGGGTTTCATTGACTTATCAATTCAAGAACTCATTGAATTTGTGAGGGCTCGAAAATTTTATTTTTATCAGAAAATGAATGATGGTGATAACAATAATAATATTATGTACTTTCACTGAAATATTAGTGAATTTATGCTTTGAATTATTATTTTCTAATTTAGATGATTTTCTGAGAATTATTTGCCGGTGTGTGGTTTCTGCCAGTTTAAGTGTTGAATTTTTGTTCCGAAGCATGAATAGTGACCTTAAGATGAAACCGAGCATATGTAGAGATATTATGGATATATATTTAAGGTTGGACAGTGTAGGAATGAGATGAACCAGTAAAAGTTAGAGTGTCGCGGGTCGACGCGACATAAAGTGGTCGTTTGACCACTTTTCCACGAATTAAGGTGAGCCAAGCTTTTTGTCTATAAAAAGCCACCTTTCAAGCCTTCTTGTTCCCTTGTTATTTTCAGCCATTCTTTGGGCTTAGAGAGAGAGAGAGGCAGCCAAATTGGAGAGAGAGAAAGGAGAGAAATTCCAAGCTTCTTCTTCAACTTCATTTTCTTGCACTTTGAAGACATCATTTGAAGAGCTTCATCTTGCTTCCTTTCACTCCTTGTTGCAGCCGTGTGTGTGAGAGAAAGGGAGAGAGAGGGCCGAGAGCAACAAGAGGGAGAGAGAGAGTTGTCTTCTTCAATTTCTTCTTCCTCAACTTCCATGAAGCTTCAAGACTCCATTGAAGGTTTGATTCTTGTTTTTCCTCCATCCTTGTAGCAGCCGAGTGTGTGAGAGAAAGAGAGGGGGGAATCCGAAGGGTGAGAGAGAAAGAAAGAGAGAAGAAAGTCCTTTTGCTTGGCAACTTCTTGTTCTTGAGCTTGGAGGAAGAAATCAGCTTCAAGCAAGTAGATCGGTGGGAAAACTTGGAGGATCTCGAGGTATTGAAGCTTAGAACATCATCTGTGGGTGGAACTTCATCAGATCTTCCTTGATCTTGCTAGATCTGAAAAGATCTTGAGGTATAATCCTTAAAGTTCTTAGCTTTAACTTTATTAGCGGTAGATTTGTTAGATCTATGGTTTATTTTGATAAGAATGCTTAGGTATGAAGCATTTGAGTTGGGCTCTTGGATTCCCAACCTAGGTAGCAGACTTGAGGTGGATTTTAGGTAGCTGACTTGAGGACCTGATTGTGGATTTGTATGATATTCGTGAAAATAGTTTTGATATGGCCTGAAAGTAGGGTTTTGTTGTTGGAAATTTTGGAAGAAAAATGTATGAGATGGCTGAACCCATGCCTGGTAATTTTAATGTTTGATTTCAAAATTTTGTGATTTTTCTTGAAGAGATTTTGCCTAAATAAATGTGTATTATGTTTAATTATGAGTACGTGATTTAATGGAGTGAAGCTATGAATTTTAATGGTGGAAAGTTGTGTTTTCACTAATTTTGGGTAAAGATGTAATTTTGGAAAAATAGGGAGCGATTTTAGTCGTCTATAACTTTGACTTCCCGTATGAGTTTTTGACTGAATTTTGGTATAGAAGAATAAGTGTACAAAATTTGGCATTTTTCCCGTAAGATTTCGTTGGCTTGTTTTTGAAACTGGTAACTCTGTGCTTTAATTACTACTGAATCTTACGACTTGATTTGACCTATATTCCAAAATGAACTTGAAAGTGAAGTTTCTAGTGAATTGTAGTTCTCTGAGTCTAGCTTCCATACCCATAAACTTTGCCTAGTTTCAACGAGAGTAATCTTAGATATGGTTCGAACAAGAAACCGTAGTAGCAAGGGTTTGGTGATTCTGAGTAGTTGAGTTAAGACTTTAAGTTTTAGATATTTTGGCTAGTATCTGATAGTTGAACTTTGGCTCAGGTGGCCAAGACTTTGTCGAGAGTGAACCAACTAACGAAGTTTAGCCTTCTTCTTTGCTTACTCGTTTAATTGAATCAAGGTGAGTGTTCTAACTCTCTTTTAAATGAAAATCTTGCCATGGTTTGTAAATGAATGATTTGTGAAATGATTTGCTAGTATTTACCAAGAAATGATTTACCACTATTTCCAAGTAAAATGTTTTTATCAGTGAAATAACTTATGAAGGATTTGTGAGTGTTTCAACTCCCTTTCAAATGAAATCTGGCTATGGTTTCCAAAGGAACGATTTATTGAAATGATTTACTATCATTTCCAAACGAAATACTTTACAAGTGAAATTATGAAGAGTTTGTGAGTGTTTCCTATATGTTATATGAATTACATTCTTATGTGATTAATACTTGATGTTACTTGATCTCATAAGTGTTAAATACTTGTTTCTAGGCGAGTGTGTACTTTACCACACTCGACCTAACTGTCAATATACTGTTCAAGTGTCTACTGTTCCATTGTCTGTATATTACTTGTGCATGACTGTAGGCCATGTGTACTTTATCACATTGGCTGAACAAGGCCTTCCCTCCTTCGTTATCGGCCTATTCGATCCAGAAGCGGATTCGGTCGGGTAGGTTGGTAACTTAGGGCACTGTATGGTATACTCGAGTATTACCACTGGGTATTATAAGGAGGAGTAGGATGGTGATTGATTGACAAGACGGACTGCAACTGCTCTCGGAGAATACTGTATCCTTCCAATACTGGATTTAAATGTGTACTGAATTACTGTTTACTGTATGTTGTTTGTTAAATTGAGTATTGATGGAATGATTGCTTGAAAACTCAAATGTTTTACAAAGTGAATTTCTTGTTTTTACTGGACAATCACTGAGCTTCTAGCTCACCCCAAAATGTTTTATTTTTCCCCCCACAGGGCTCGAGACGATGGATAGCGTGTGTCGTGATCCTCCTTTTCGTTATTGGCTGGATTATTTGTTGTACCATTTGTAATCATGGATTGTTAGACTTTTGGTGTATTTGGGCCTGTAAGATGGAATGGTGGTTGTACCTTAAGTATATTGAACCGTAATTTGAGAACTGAGTTGTAAGTTGAAGTTAGTTATGTATTATTTGTGATTTGAATTGGAATGGTTGATTATGTTCACTTTTGAAGTGTTATTAGTTATTCGAGCGAGTGAGTCCTGGAGAGAGCTAGGCTGACGGCCCGCTAAACCCTTTGGCACGCCTTAAGGTGAGGTGGGGCTGTCACAGAATTGTGGCATCTTCTACTATTATACCAACATTCATTGTGCAAGTGCTCAACGAGTGAAGGTCTTCCGCTGTGTGTGAGTCAACTTTGTCTACCAATATCCTAGATCCTACGCTTGTCGTGTGCGTGATGATGAGCTCGGGGATGCCAAAGGAGTCAAGCATATTCCGACAATAACAACTGGTCCAATAACGTGAGCACGTGCCAAAAAGCTTAAGGATTCCAAGCAAGCATTGGTGTGTCACGTGCAAGGCCAAGTGGGATGTCCGAGTAACCTTCAGGAACTTGGAAATGAGGATCTCAAGCTTTACACGCTAATCCAAGTCATTGAAGATGAGGAAGTCACCTAGATACTTGTGGCCGAGACCTAGGGTTAGGGATTAATTAGGGTTTCTTGTTCGACTGGGGTTTTGTTTGATTTCAGTTGTAATGGGACAAACTGCCTTGCTAAATATGCTTGGTTAATTTAGTCCAATTGCTATTAGTAAGTTAGTAAATTTCTGGTTAGTAAAATAAAGCTATGACCGAAATTCCACATGGGATTAAGAGGTCAAAGCCTAGTTCAATTAGGATTAGTTTTAAAGCTAAGTATTAGCTGATTCCTAGTAGCATTAGGATTGTCTTGTAAGGCTATAAATAAGCCTCAATAGGGCCGAATTATTCAATCAATTTTTAGTCAAAATTATCAGCTTATTCTTTGTGAGAATAGCCGTCTCTTTTCCAAGAGATTCTTCTTTGAATACTTGAGAGAGCTTGAGGGTTCAATGACTTATCAATCAAGAACCGCACTTGATTGTGGCGTCATCTATCAACAGCCTTGGTTCGCTAATTCATTGTTCTACGGGTTGAGATTAAATTCAAGGTTTGTAGTGCCGCGAGTTAGAGGGGTCGAGAATCTTCCGCAACTCCAACTTGATATTCGTCTCGATCCGTTGTCAACTCACATCATCTTGGTATCAGAGCTAGTTGACGGTATCAAGTATATCTCTTTGATCTTGTTAAATTTTCATTTCTGATTTTTGGTGTAAAATCTGTCCAAAAAAAATAAATACGCTACTGTTCATCATACTGCAGCGTTACTGTTCATCCGAATTTCATCTTTAGTTTCTTGATTGTTGTTCTTGTCTTTTCTTGTGTTCTTGAGTCTTGAATCAAAAAAAAAAAATTCTTACCTTCAGTTTTGCTATTCTCCTTCGGTTCTTGATTCTAGTTTGCTGTCCATTGCTTGTCTTGATTGTTTGATCGAAATTTGCCCTAAGTATTGAGTAGTCTGTTGAACTAATTGCTGGAAATAAGTTGTGGCAACCCTAAACCAGAAATTCTTTGAATCTTGAACTTGGATTGTAGCCTTCTTGAATTCTTGAAACAAACCCTAAAAGCTCTTGAACAAGTAAGACCACTTCTTGAACTTTAGGGCTGTTTTCTTGAGCTTCTTGAAATCAATTGAAAGGATCTTGAATCCTAGACAATTCCAACGGATCTTTGAAGCTTGTGAGCAGCATTTAATCGGGTATAAAAAAAAAAGAAAGAAAGAAGAGACAAGAACCCGAAACTGCCTTGTAGAAAAAAAAAATTTGCTGCTTGAATCCGAACTGTTGGAGTGTTGACACCCATTCTTGACTTTGCAAATTGTTGTTTAAACAACTGGGGTACATCTTTGGGGAATTGTTGAAACATATTTTCATGTTGGAAGACAAAAGAAATCTGATTTGTTAAAGGAAGAACCAAACCAGAATTTCTACTTCACAATTTCAGCTTGCTTTTCCTTCCATAAGTTGGTTTCCTTGTTGCTTCAAGAAATACAAAAACAGAAAGGAAACCTAACCCAAACAGCAAAACAGCATCTTAAGCCTTTATTCAGCCTGCCAACCGCCCAAAACAAGGCCAAATCAGTTTAGGAAATTTTCCACCGCCTTAATTAAGGGTTAACAAAACCAAACCGGGTTTTGAGAATTGCTGAAAGGTCGAAGTTGCTGATTCTTTTTGCCTTGTGCCACACGAATTATTTACACTCTCCAGCATCATTGTGTCTCTTATTTGTGAGTCCAAATCGGTCAGGTCAGTTTTTCCCTATTCTTCATTCGCCCAAATTTAGTTACAAGTCAAGTCTAGTAGCTCCTAAAGTGAGTCTTGCTTTCCAAATTGGTGTGTCTTAGTTCTTAACTAGTTTTTGAGTCATTTATATTTCTCAACCCAATTCTTTTCAGTTTGTTGAGTCTAGTTAGTCTTTTAATTTTCAACTCTTTGTGTCCTCATTTATTCTTCAAGTGAACCAAAGGGGTGATACATCACACTCTCGGAAGGTAATTGGTGATAAGTCCTTGAATTGCTTGAAATTTCTAAATTCTTCAAGGGGGAAAATCAAGTAATCTGAGCGTGCTTAGTGAGATTATTAGAGTGGAACAAACACTTGAGTGATACACGAGCGTGAGAGGAAATACGTGAGGAAGTGTGTGAGGTCTTTTCTGTCACAGTTTGTTCATTTTGCAGGTTTTAACAAAAAAAAATGTCAAAAGAAGGAGAATCGACTAATGAAATGACCAATGCCCAACTTGCATTCCAAATGCAAGCCTTGATTGCCGATTCTAATAGGCAAATCATGCAAACCATTGAGGAGGTCCAGGAGTGACTTGACAAACTAGAGACTACTCAGAATTCCTCCAAGAAATCCAAAGAGAAAGCTAAAACAAGTGAATCAAGTGATTCCAACGAGGATTATGAACCAAGAGAAATCCGTCAAAGGAGAGAGAGAAGAACCAGGGTCGAAAGTGATGATTCCATTAAAGGAATTAAAATGACCATTCCACCGTTCCAAGGAAAATCCGATCCTGAAACCTACTTAGACTGGGAACGAAAAATGGAAAAGGTCTTTGACTGTCACCCTTACACTGAAGAACAAAAGGTGAAGCTGGCAGTAATGGAATTCATAGAATATGCAACCATCTGGTGGGACCAATTACGAGTAAAGCAAAGGAGGGACCAGGAACCAATGACCTGCACTTGGGAAGACCTTAAACGGGTAATGAGGAAAAGATTCATTCCAGGGTACTACCATCGAGATTTGCACTACAAAGTGCAAATGCTCACTCAAGGAAATTTGTCAGTGGAGGATTATTTCAAAGAAATGGAAATGGCCATGATGCGTGCTGACATCCATGAAGACGCTGAAGCAACAATGGCACGTTTTCTAAGGGGATTAAAGCCTGAAATTGCTGAGGTCGTGGAACTTCAACATTATTTTGATATTGAAGAGTTGATGGATAAAGCTGTCAAGGTTGAGAGGAGGCTTAAGAGGAGGGGTAGTTCTCGCCCTAATTCCAACTTCCAAGCTGGAAATTGGAAAAATCAGCAACCAAAAAGGGAAGAACGTTCCTTCACCTCTACTCCAAGTGCAAAACCGACTCCACCTTCTTCAAACTCATCAAAACCGAATGTTCCTCCATCTAGACCAAACTTGAAGTTCAATCCTCAGGCTAATCCGAATGCTACCAAGCCCCGCAATAGGGACACTAAGTGCTTCAAGTGTCAAGGGTTTGGTCACATTGCCTCTCAGTGCCCAAGTCAACGAGCAATGCTTATTTTACCTAATGGAGAAATGGTCACTGATGATGAAGGTAATGATGAGTATGCTGACATGCCTTCCTTAGAAGGAGGAAGTGATGAAGAAGAAATCATTGAAGAGCAGCCAGTTGTGGACCGTGTTGGTTTGGTGGCTCGACGAGCCTTGACTGCCCATGCTGGAGTAGATGAGCTTCAACAGGAGAACATATTTTACACTCGTTGCCACATCAAGGAGAAGGTATGCAGTCTAGTTATTGATCCAGGGAGTTGTACCAATGTTGCAAGTGCCATTATGGTGGATCGACTAGGCCTTCCAACAAACAACCATCCCAAGCCCTACAAGTTGCAATGGCTCAACAACAACGGTGAGGTACGTGTACTCAAACAAGTACTTGTTTCTTTCCGTATTGGACATTTTAATGATGAAGTAATATGTGATGTTGTGCCTATGCAAGCTACTCATGTTATTTTAGGCCGTCCATGGCAATTTGATAGAAAGGTTAGTTGGGACGGATTTGCAAACAAGTATTCCTTTTCTTTTGCAAATAAAAAGATTATACTTGCACCTCTTACACCTCAACAAGTGCATGAGGATCAAGTAAGCCTTCAAAAAGAATTTGAAGAGGAACTTGAGAAAAAGAAACCTCGTGAGTTAGGGCAAGAAGGTAAAACTCATGAAGTGAAAAACAATGACCATGGCCGAACCAAAAATGAAGGAACATTAGACAAAAATAATTCGGCCAAGGGAAAATTGAAAGGGGAAAAACGAATTTTAATTGCAAAGGCTAAAACTGTGAGAAAGGCTTTATTTGCTACTCAGCCTATTATTTTGCTCCTTTCTAAAGAAATTACTGACCAACTTGATGTTTCCTTGCCTAGTTCTTTTGCTAACCTATTGCAGGAATATCAAGATGTGTTTCCTGATGAAGTTCCTAGTGGTCTACCTCCATTAAGGGGAATTGAGCATCAGATAGATCTCATTCCTAGTGCATCTTTGCCTAACCGGCCACCATATAGGACAAGTCCCGAGGAAACCAAGGAAATTCAACGCCAAGTAGAAGGTCTCTTGAGCAAAGGCTGGGCACGTGAAAGCCTCAGTCCATGTGCTGTACCTGTCCTACTTGTGCCCAAAAAGGATGGAACGTGGAGGATGTGCACTGACTGCCGTGCCATAAATGACATAACGGTAAAGTATCGCCATCCCATTCCTCGTCTTGATGACATGCTTGATGAACTCTATGGTGCTGTAATTTTTACTAAAATTGATCTTAAGAGTGGTTATCATCAAATTAGAATTAAAGATGGTGATGAATGGAAGACTGCATTCAAGACTAAAGATGGGTTGTATGAGTGGTTAGTTATGCCTTTTGGACTAACTAATGCACCTAGTACTTTTATGCATTTAATGAATCATGTCTTACGTGCTTTCTTGGGTAAATTTGTTGTCGTCTATTTCGATGATATCCTTATCTATAGTAAGAACTTAGATGAGCACATCATGCATGTTAAAGCTGTTTTAGAGGTCCTTCGTAAGGAACAACTTTATGCTAACCTTCAAAAATGCACTTTTTGCACCAATCAAGTTGTTTTCCTAGGCTATGTTGTAAGTGCGCAGGGAATTCAGGTGGACCAAAGCAAAATAAAAGCTATCACTGAATGGCCAACCCCTACTTCTATTAGTGAAGTAAGGAGCTTTCATGGCTTAGCTAGCTTTTATAGGCGCTTTGTCAAGGAATTTAGCTCGATTGCAAAATACTTACCTCCATTGTTAAGAAGGATCAAGAGTTTCATTGGGGAGATGAACAAGCTAAGTCTTTCCAATTACTCAAACACAAGCTCACACATGCACCTGTACTTAGTTTGCCAAATTTTGAAAAAGCTTTTGAAATTGAGTGTGATGCATCTGGTATAGGTGTTGGGGCGTGTTACTCCAAGAAGGGAAGCCATTGCCGATTGAAAAGCTTATGCCTCATTGAACTACTCGACATATGATAAGGAGCTTTATGCACTTGTTCGACTTTATGCAAACTTGGCAAGCATTACCTAAGGCCCAAGGAGTTTGTTCTACACACTGATCACGAGTCACTTAAGCATCTCAAGTCACAAACCAAGCTAAGCCAGCGACATGCAAGGTGGGTAGCTTTCATTGATACTTTTCCTTTGTGATCAAATATAAGGAGCGGCAAAAGCAATGTTGTCGCTGATGCCTTGTCTAGGAGGTATACTTTGATTACTACACTTGATGCAAAATTGTTAGGCTTTGAATTAATCAAAGAATACTATCCTAATGACCCTGATTTTGGGGAAGTGTTCAATGCTTTTCCACGGCAAAGCCGTGAGAACTATTTTCTTTCACGGTGGTTATTTGTTCTATAAAGACAATATGTGTATTCCTCACGTGCTCTATCGAGATGTTTGTGCGGAAGCACATATAGTGGAGGTCTTATGGGACACTTTGGAGTGGCAAAGACATTGTCTATACTCGGGAGCATTTCTCTTGGCCAAAGATGCGGCATGGCGTGGAGCGTATCATCCAAGGTGTGTAACTTGTCATCATGCCAAGTCTAAGGTAAACCCTTATGGGCTCTACACCCACTCACCTGTTCCTAGTATGCCTTGGGTTGATTTGTCTATGGACTTTGTGCTAGGCTTACCTAGGACTAGACATGGTCATGATTACGTGTATGTTGTAGTCGATAGATTTTCTAAAATGGCACATTTCATTCCATGTCATAAAAGCGATGATGCAAAACATGTGGCTGATTTGTTTTTTAGAGATTAATACGTTTACATGGTATGCCACGCATGATAGTTTCGGACAGAGATGTTAAGTTCCTTAGCTACTTTTGGAAAACTTTATGGAGTAAATTGGGAACTAAACTCTTATTCTCTACTTCTAGTCATCCCTCAAGATGGGACGAGGGTGGTTAATAGGACCCTTTCTACATTGTTGCGTGCTATAATTAAAAGGAATCTTAAAACTTGGGAAGATTGCCTGCCGCATGTAGAATTTGCATATAATAGGGCAATTCATAGTGCTACACAATACTCACCCTTTGAGATTGTCTATGGATTTAATCGAGCACCTCTAGATTTGATGCCTTTACACGTAAGAGAAGTTAATCTAGATGGGAAAAGCGACTAATTCATTCAGTGAGCTCCATACCAAGGTCCGTGCTAACATTGAAAGCATTACATTCAATATGTACAAGTGCTAATAGGGGCGTCGTAAGATGATTTTTGAGCCTGGTGACTGGGTGTAGATTCACATGAGGAAGGAAAGATTTCCTGTCCAACGGCGTAACAAATTGCTTCCAAGGGGAGATGGACCGTTCCAAGTGGTAGTCAATGACAACACCTACAAACTTGACCTTCCCGGTGAGTATGGTGTATGCATGCACTTTCAATGTTTACGACTTAAGTCCTTTCCATGCAGACGATGAGCTTGATTTGAGGACAAATTGCCTTCAAGAGGAGGGGAATGATGATGAGCTCGGGGCTGCCAAAGGAGTCAAGGATATTCCGACAATAACAACTGGTCCAATAACGCGAGCACGTGCCAAAAAGCTTAAGGATTCCATGCAAGCGTTGGTGTGTCATGTGCAAGGCCAAGTGGGATGTCCGAGTAATCTTCAAGAACTTGGAAATGAGGATCTCAAGCTTTACACGGTAATCCAAGTCATTGAAGATGAGGAAGTCACCTAGATACTTGTGGCCGAGACCTAGGGTTAGGGATTAATTAGGGTTTCTTGTTCGACTGGGGTTTTGTTTGATTTCAGTTGTAATGGGACGAACTGCCTTGCTAAATAAGCTTGGTTAATTTAGTCCAATTGCTATTAGTAAGTTAGTAAATTTCTGGTTAGTCAAATAAAGCTATGACCGAAATTCCACATGGGATTAAGAGGTCAAAGCCTAGTTCAATTAGGATTAGTTTTAAAGCTAAGTATTAGCTGATTCCTAGTAGCATTAGGATTGTCTTGTAAGGCTATAAATAAGCCTCAATAGGGCCGAATTATTCAATCAGGTTTTAGTCAAAATTATCAGCTTATTCTTTGTGAGAATAGCCGTCTCTTTTCCAAGATATTCTTCTTTGAATACTTGAGAGAGCTTGAGTGTTCAACGACTTATCAATCAAGAACCGCACTTGATTGTGGCGTCATCTACCAACAGCCTTGGTTCACTAATTCATTGTTCTACGGGTTGAGATTAAATTCAAGGTTGCAATACTGTTCACCGCTGCTGTTCATCAGCACTGTTCACCCGAATTCATCTTGGTTGCATCATTCAAATTCTGTCTTTTTTCTTCATGTCCTTGCTGTTTTTGTGTCTCTTGTGTGTCAAAAAAATTAACAAAAAAAAAAGTCACAATCTCTGTCTTCTTGTCATCATCCTTCTTGTCTAGTCTTCTTGTTTCTTGTTGAGTCATTTTCTTGTTGTCTTAATTGCTGTCCGAACTTCCTTTAGGTGTGTCTTGCATCTAGTTTCGTCTCTTGAGTCAAAAAAAAAATCTTTCATTCAATTCTGCCCAAACATCTTAGTGTGCTGGAAAATAGGGTTTGTCTTGTGGTTCTTGCAAAATTTGAAGATTCTTGGATGAAATTTGATTGAACTTTGAGTTTTCTGGATTGTCATCTTGAGATCTTGAAATTCTTGTGTGAATCTTGAAGTTTTGGCTTGAAAGATTGGTTCTTGAAATTGATTCTTGAACCTTGCAAATCACTTTCCAAATTCAACTTTCCTAAATGTGACGACCCCACCTTCCCTAAAGCGGGACAAAGGGTCAGCGGACGCCTTTACCTAGCTCTGTAGACTCACACACTCACTTGTTTAATATCACTTATCAAACTAAAACCACGAATAATTACAATATCTTAAAGATACATAACATCCCAAATACAATTCGATCAAGTACATGATTCCATTATACAAAGTCCAAAAGGCAATATCCATAATTCTCCAAAATACATAACAAAACATATGAAAGCCAATCTCAAGAGTTGGCACCACCACTTGGTTCCTCATATCCGCTAAGGAAAACAAATGGAAGGGTGAGCTAAAAGCCCGTGAGTTCCCAAAACATGCAAAGCCACTTAACACATAAAAATTTCACTTTGCAAGAAGACTTGAAATATAAGCAGAGATAGAAAAGCAATTAACAATACAATGTAGGATACAGGGCCCTCAGGGGCCAAATTCCACGAAGCTTGTCCACGAACCACGAACCAGTAGTTGACACTCCGTCAACTATCACTATTACCATGTAGAACTTCACTTTCTCCTTACTCCTCAAACCCCCAGGACCCGCCGTAAACACTTTTCACTTCACTTTAAAACATTTCACTTTCACTTCACTTTAAAACACTTCACTTTATTGAGTACTCTCCATTAGGGACAGTCCATACATGAAGTCAGTACTTTTCATTTCACTTCAGGTTGTTGCTCTTATGGAGACTGGTTCAAAACCAAGTTCGAGCATAAATCACTGGTCTAAGTCACTTGTGCTTTGTGACATTTTATATAACCCTATGGCTCGACCCTTTCTCCTCGGCCTAGGCCTAGCCCCGACTCGAGTCGAAGGGTTCACCTATAGGTCTCGGATTTCCGACCTTCAAACACATGCAATCACTACAATACACTTTACAATCAAGCACTTCAAGTTCACTTTCACAATCGCGTTTACTCAAATGGAGTAGGTGCGATAAAGTACACACCATCCCATTCGAGGGGTTCAAAGTCACTTTCACATAACAATCACTTCAATACATTCATTTATAACATTTGCGTAAACCACGTAACAAGCATGGAAACTCACGAAGTAGGGTTAGAGCTTCGTGGGGTCAAAGTCACTGTCTGGCACACTCCCTAAAATAATTTAAAACAAACAATAAGATTCACTTTCACTTTCAACTTCAAATGATAACCTTTTTCCAAAACTTACTCAAGGAAAAGTATTCATTTCATCTAGCTCAATTTCCAAATAAATTCCTTTGGAAAATCACTTTACCATTTTAAAAGAAAACATCTCGTCGACATACTCATTGGCACTACAAGCACGTTCACTTTCAATCAAAACTTCCATTTTAACCCAAAACACTTTACACCAAGTCATTGTATCCAAAATCCCTAGATTTTAGTCAAAATATAATAAAACCTTCAAATTCAGTCAAATAGCACTTTTCACTCAGGTTTCATGAAAATTACACTTTTTACCCATTTAAAAATTCAAACACTCATTTACCCACATATACACTTACAATTTGAACAATATATACATTTTTCTCAAAAAGCAAAACCCCTTGAGAACATTCACAACAATCCAAAAATCAAACATTGAAATCACCAAGCATGGGTTTTGGCCATAGCATATATTTTTCCTCAATTTCTCAATCAACAGAAAACCCTAATTTCTAACCATATCAAAACAAATTCACAAATAACAATCAATTCTAATCAGGTCCTCAAGTCGCTACCTAGAATCCACCTCAAGTCCGCTACCTAGGTTGGGAATCTAAGAGCCCAACTTCATCTTTTCGATGATTTCATTTTTATCAACAATAACTACAGATCTACACTAATAGACATTAATAATGCTAGATCTACAAGATGTGAGGTTTATACCTCCGGATCTGTCAAGATCCAACAATATCCGGCAAAGCCCAACAAGATCACTCAACTTTGTCTCCAAGAAAATCACTCCCCAAGCTTGATAACCTCCAAGATCCTCAAGCCCACTCAAGATCTTCAAGTTTTGTCGAAGAAATCAACCTTCAAGTGCAAGATCAAGCCCCAAGATGTTCACCCAAGCTTTTCTTCCTTCCTTTTCTCTCCAAAATTGACCACTCTCTCTCTTCCTTCCTTGGTTGGCAGCCATAGAGCAAGAAATCAAACCACCAAAATCATCATTCAAGTTTCACAAGCTCAAATTTTGTAGAAGAAAGGAAAAATGAAAAATCAGCTCACCTACCTCTTGTTTCTTCCAAACTTTGGGACAAGAATCTCCCTCTCTCCTCTTCCCTGCTGCTAGGATGATGAAGACAATGGTGGTTGATGATGGTAGAAAATTCAAGAAGATTGGAGCAAGAATGGAAGAAGATTTGAAGCAAAAACCTCACCTTCTCTCTAGCTCTCTCTCTGCCCTCTCTCTCTCTCTACACCAGATTTGGCTGCTGGAAAATGAAGCTCAAGGATAGCCAAAGTCAAGCTTTTAAATGCCCAAAAGTGACTTTCCCTAATTCAAGGGAAAAGTGGTTTTGCCACTTTATGTCGCCACCACGCGACGGTCTAACTTATACTGGTTTCTTTCATCCCGACACTGTCTCACCTTAATAATATTTCCAAAATATCACTACATATGCTCGATTTCAAGCCCAAGTCACTATTCATGCGTCGGAACAATTTTTAACGCTAAAATTTGGCCAAAACCACACACCGGCAAACAATTCGTATAAAATTCTCTAAATTGAGAAATAATCACTTTAAACATATTTCCACTAATATTTCAATAAATAAACTCAATATAAATATTATTAGGCATTTTAGAAATAAATTTGAATTTTTGAGGCCCTCACATCCTCCCCTCCTTAAGAGAATTTTGTCCTCAAAATTTCTTACCTTTCTCGGTAAATAACTCGGGATGACTCTTCTTCATCTCTTCCTCCACTCCCATGTTGCTTCCTCAATAGCTGATTCCTCCAAAGAACTTTGACCAATGGGATCTTCTTATTCCTCAAGTCTTTCACTTCTCTGTCGAGGATTCTTACAGGTCGCTCTTCATGGGACAAAGATTCATCCACTTCATCTCCTAAAGGCAACACATGGCTTGGTCTGATGGTACCTCTTAAGCATGGACACGTGGAAAACATTATGAATCTTTGACATGCTCGAGGGTAAATCCAACTGGTATGCCACTTTCCCTACTCGCTTGAGAATCTCAAATGGTCCTACATATCGTGGTTTCAATTTCTTCCCCTTTTTGGATACCACTCCTCCTTTCATAGGCTTAACCCTGAGAAATACTTTATCCCCTACATCGAACTCCAAGTCCTTTCTTCTTGTTATCGGCATAACTCTTCTGTCGACTTTGAGCCGTTTGGAGTCTTTCTCGAACTAGTTTCACTTTCTCAAAAGCCTCTTCAACCCAGGGAATAGTGGTTGGGTCCAAAATCTTCTTTTCTCCTACTTCATCCCAATGAATAGGTGATCTACACCTTCTCCCATAAAGTGCTTCATAAGGAGCCATCTGAATTGAAGCATGGTAACTATTGTTGTAGGCAAACTCAACTAGTGGCATGTGTTGACTCCAACTTCCTCCAAAATCCAATATACATAACCTCAACATGTCTTCCAAAGTTTGAATTGTCCTTTCAGATTGTCCATCCGTTTGAGGATGATAGGCAGTGCTCAAACTAACCTTAGTCCCCAAATTCTCTTGTAACTTTTGCCAAAATCGAGAAACAAACCTTGGGTCTCTATCAGAGACAATGCTCACAGGTACCCCATGTAGCCTAACAATCTCATCCAAGTACAACCGAGCTAGCTTCTCCAAAGGACATTTCATACTTACCGGTAGAAAATGAGCAGTTTTAGTAAGTCGATCCACTATCACCCAAACTGCATCATCCCCTTTTTGACTTCTAGGCAACCCAGTCACAAAATCCATAGTGATATGATCCCATTTCCATTCAGGTATCTCTAAGGGTTGCAAAAGTCCTGAAGGTTTCTGGTGCTCCGCCTTAACTTGTTGGCACACGAGACAGGTCTGAACAAATCTGGCCACATCTCTCTTCATTCCATCCCACCAATACATCCTTTTCAAGTCTTGGTACATTTTATTATTCCCAGGGTGAATTGTATACTTAGAACGATGTGCCTCTTCCAAAATTTCTTTCTTCAACTCTTCATTGTCTGGAACAACAATTCGATCTTGAAACCTCAAAATTCCCTCAGGCCCTAACTTAAAGTCTAGGGTTTCTCCTTTATTCACTTTTCCAATCCATTTTTGCACCATGGAATCTCCTTTTTGAGCCTCTTTAATACGTTCTAGAATGGAAGATCTCAACACTATATTTCCAAAGATGACTTTCTGTTTCTCCAAATGAGGTTTCCATTCCCCAACCTTTTCTAACATTTCCCACTCTTTTACCATCAAGCCTGCTATTTGAGCCTTTCGGCTTAAGGCATCAGCTACTTTGTTGGCCTTTCCAGGGTGATAACTTATGGTGCAATCATAGTCCTCAAGGAATTCTACCCATCGCCTCTGCCTTAAATTCAATTCCTTTTGAGAGAACAAATACTTGAGACTTTTATGATCCGTAAAAACCTCAAATGTCACCCCATACAAGTAGTGTCTCCACTTTTTCAGTGCAAAAATGACGGCGGCCAACTCCAAATCATGTGTTGGATAATTTTGCTCATGAGGCTTTAATTTCCTAGAGGCATAAGCAATAACTCTTCCATTTTGCATCAGGACACATCCTAATCCTTCTTTCGAGGCATCTGAATAAACCACATACCCATCTTTTCCATTTGGCAAAGTCAACACAGGGGCTGTTGTCAAACGCTTCTTTAACTCTTGGAAACTAGCCTCACACTTTGGATTCCAAGCAAACTTAACATGCTTTTTAGTCAAATCCGTCAGTGGCCCCGCAATCTTTGAGAAATCCTGAATGAATCGACGGTAGTATCCTGCCAAGCCCAAGAAACTTCTAATCTCAGTAGGATTTCTAGGTTGCTTCCATTGAGTCACTGTCTCCACTTTGGAGGGATCCACAGCAATTCCATCCTTAGAAATTTTATGTCCTAAAAAGGACACTTCCTCTAACCAAAACTCACACTTGTTGAACTTAGCATACAATTGATGTTCTCTTAAAGTTTGGAGCACTATCTTCAAGTGTTGAGCATGATCCTCTCTGGTCTTTGAGTATACCAAAATGTCATCTATGAATACAACCACAAATTGGTCCAAATAGGGTTTAAAGACCCGTTGCATCAAATCCATAAATGCTGCTGGAGCATTGGTCAATCCAAAGGGCATTACCACAAACTCAAAATGTCCGTACCTCGAGTTGAAAGCAGTCCTCGGCACGTCTTCCCTTCTAATCCTCAATTGGTAGTACCCTTGCCTAAGGTCTAATTTAGAAAAGACCACTGATCCTTGCAATTGGTCAAATAGTTCATCAATGAGCGGCAAAGGATATTTGTTCTTTATTGTCACATCATTAAGCCCTCGATAGTCAATGCACAACCTCAAACTTCCATCCTTCTTCTTAACAAAGAGTACGTGTGCTCCCTGTATGAGTCACTCTCTCAGCGATAAAACCTCGCCAATAAATCTTGTAATTGAACCTTTAATTCCTTAAGTTCAGCTGGAGCCATTCTATATGGAGTCTTAGAAATTGAGCTGTCCGGCAGCAAAGTCAATCTTAAATTCCACCATTCGCTCAGGAGGTAGATTTTCTAATTCCTCTGGAAAGACATCGGGAAAATCCTTCACAATCGGCACTTCCTCTAACTTCATTTTATCACTAGGGGGATTTATCAAAAAGGCCAAATACCCTTGAGCCCCTTTACTTAACAATTTTCTCGCTTTAATCCCCGAAATGAGGGCAGATGGCTAATCTCCTTTTACGCCTAACCTCAAAGTAGCCTCCCGTGAATAGAAAACTCCACGCCTTTGCCCTACAATCCAATTTAGCATGATGACGGGCTAGAAAATCCATCCCCATGATAACATCATACCCCTTGATGTCTAGACTAATCAAGTCCACCACTAGCTTCCTTTCCCATCCAAATATCACAATTCTTGTATACCCAACTAGTAATTAAACTTTGTTTCCCTGTGGGTGTCTTAACTTCCAAATCATAGGGTAATCTAGTAGGCTTTATGTCTACTCCATTCAAAAAGGAAGGATTCACAAAAGAATGTGATGCACCAGGATCAATCAAAATCTTAGCTAAGCGATGAAAGATTGGGATGGTACCTTCAACCACTTCAGGGTCAGGAACTTGCTGTTGGTCAATGGCGTAGACCCTAGCTGGTACTCTTGGTCGATTCACTGCACTAGCTTGACGGTAGTGGGTTTGCTTGTTGGTTGGGTCATACCTCCTCCTTGGGCCATCGGACAAGCAGATAACTGATGTCTGCACTACCACACTTAAGACATGCTCCACTCTTTCTCCAACATTCATTCTCCTGTGGTTTGGCTTCCCACAAAAGCCACAAGACACGCAGGTAGAGACTTGACTTCCTTGGGAACCTCCCCTTGATAGTCCTCTTCCTCTCGCACTCCCTCTAGACACTCCTCCTCTTGAGTATGCCCCTCTCAAATTTGATCCCCTAGACGAACTAGAGGGGGTTGTTCTACCCATTCCTCTTCCAAACTTAGGAGTTGGAACATTCATGTCCATTGGTCCCCACGCCACTAGGTGCATTCCTTTTCTTGCATTAAAATTCCTTACTTGTGCTTTGGCCCTTCAATCCTCCAGCCCTTCCACAGCTTCACTAAAACTATTAACTTGAGCGGCTGCTAAGATTTCTTGGAGCTCTACATTCAATCCCTGACAAACCTTCTTACCCTCCTTGCTCGGTGGCCACCAACTTCGGGGCAAATCTTTGACAGTTTAGTAAAGTGCTTCATATTCCATCACACCTCGGTAAGCCTTGTTTACACCTAATAAAATCGCCCTCCCTTTCTCTTGCACTATTGGAGGAAGAAACTTGGCATTGAACTCGAGTAAAATTTACCCAAGTCCTAGGGGTATTCTCTCTTTCCCACTTGGTTCTTATCATGGCCCACCAAGAACGGGCAGCTCCCTCAAATTGGAATGTGGCAAAGGTTATTTGCCTCTCCTCAGTATAGTCTAGAGCAGCGAAAATGTCAGAAATCCTTTCTAACCAACCCTCAGCAACTTCAGGGTTAGGTTCACCACAGAATTTTGGGGGGTTAAACCTTTGAAATCTCTCAAGTGCTCGATCCTCACCAACTCCAATGTTACCAAGGTTTTGCTCAGGTCCAGGGCCTTGTTGTCCAACCATACGATCTAAAATCTCAGCCATACGGTTCATGGTCAGAGCCATTTGCTCTACAAAGTTAACCCCAGCCCCTTGATTTTGATCAGCAGTAGATTCATGGTCATTTCCCATATTTTGAAGCCCAGCCCCCGACCTCGTCCTCTCCTACCGTCCATAGTTCTCTAGAGGGCCATCAAATTATCATAAACACAGGAAAAGTAACAACACAATTAGAACAATTACTTTAGAAAATAGACAAGACACTTTCATAACTACATTTCATTTCAATACAATGCCAAGAGTACATCAGTCAAGCATGCTTTTGTCAAAAGATACACAGTGGTATATCAAGTTCTCAAGTACACTTAAACAAAAATATGGTACTTGGCAAGTTAGCAAGCATGCACTTTACAAAAGTTGGGAACCCACTCTACAGGCTTTACTCCCCACAAAAGATAACAAAAGCCCTAAGGTCAAGTCAAGCTAATCCATCGTCCAGTACGAAGAGGTCTCCGTAGACTCATCCTCAGAGGGATCAGACATCAAGTACTGGGGATCTCCCTCAGCCATGATAGCATCTCCAATAGACTCAATCGGAGGCTCTCCTCCCAAATCAGATCGATGAGGCTGGTCAACCGAAGTCTCCTCTACTCGGTTGGCCTCAATCACCCCTCCAATCAAGGCCTCACAGCCAGCAGCAATATCCTCAGCCCTCTCTCGAGCCATCTCCACGATCCTAGCGGCTGCGCTCATTAGCTGAACCTCAGCCTCAAGCTCTCCAATCCTAGCAAGTCGAGTCTGGGCCACAGTAGTAAGCCTCTCAATCTCCTCCGACGCCACGGTTGATCCTAGTCAACCTCTTCCTCTCGGTAGACAGCAAGTACCACCGATCAGATAGGTGGGTCCTCCAACACCCACAAGCAGCACGGCTAGTGGATCCTAGGGTTATAAGCTGCACCGAGCACCCCTAGAACAAAGCGATAAGACAGGGGTAGGCTGTGGGTTGTCGAGGCCCATCACTCCCTCCAGGGCTCCATAACCTACAAGAAAGAATCCTCATTGGTACTTTCGTTCTAACTTAAAGATCAACAATACTTATTCATGAACCCATAACCCTCACTTCACTTTTGTTCCTAACCTACTAGACTCTTAACAACCCACTAACTCTCACTATGCGGACTATTCAAACCTAGGCTCATTACCCACTGACCCCACCTTCCCCAAGGACCAAAGGGTCACTGGACCGCTGCCTAGCTCGCCAGGGACTCACACACTCACTTGTTTAATATCACTTATCAAACTAAAACCCTGAATACAGTACAATATCTTAAAGATACATAACATCCCAAATACAATTCGATCAAGTACATGATTCCATTATACAAAAGTCCAAAAAAGGGCAATATCCATAATTCTCCAAAATACATAACAAAACATATGAAAGCCCTAATCTCAAGAGTTGGCACCACCACTTGGTTCCTCATATCCTGCTAAGGAAAACAAATGGAAAGGGTGAGCTAAAAAGCCCGTGAGTTCCCAAAAACATGCAAGCCACTTAACACATAAAAAATTTCACTTTGCAAGAAGACTTGAAATATAAACGATAGAAAAGCAATTAACAATACAATGTGGGATCTGAGGCCCTCGGGGCCAAATTCCTAAGCTTGTCCACGAACCACGAACCAGTAGTTGACACTCCGTCAACTATCACTATTACCATGTAGAACTTCACTTTCTCCTTACTCCTCCAAACCCCCACCGGGCCCGCACGCCAAACACTTTTCACTTCACTTTAAAACATTTCACTTTCAATCACTTCACTTTAAAACACTTCACTTTATTGAGTACTCTCCATTAGGGACGAGTCCATACGCCAAGTCCAGAGTACTTTTCATTTCACTTCACTGGGTTGTTGCTCTTATGGAGACTGGTTCAAAAACCAAGTTCCGAGCATAAATCACTGGTCTAAGTCACTGTGCTTTGTGACATTTTATATAACCCTATGGCTCGGCCCTTTCTCCTCGGCCTAGGCCTAGCTCAGTCGAAGGGTTCACCTATAGGTCTCAGGGATTTCCTGACCTTCCAAACACATGCAATCACTACAATACACTTTACAATCAAGCACTTCAAGTCACTTTCACAATCACGTTTACTCAAATGGAGTAGGTGCGATAAAGTACACACCATCCCCATTCGAGGGTTCAAAAGTCACTTTCACATAACAATCACTTCAATACATTCATTTATAACATTTGCACGTAAACACGTAACAAGCATGGAAACTCACCGAAGTAGGGTTCGGCTTCCACGTAAGGGTCAAAGTCACTGTCTGGCACACTCCCTAAAATAATTTAAAACAAACAATAAGATTCACTTTCACTTTCAACTTCAAATGATAACCTTTTTCCAAAACTTACTCAAGGAAAAGTATTCATTTCATCTAGCTCAATTTCCAAATAAATTCCTTTGGAAAATCACTTTACCATTTTAAAAGAAAACATCTCGTCGACATACTCATTGGCACTACAAGCACGTTCACTTTCAATCAAAACTTCCATTTTAACCCAAAACACTTTACACCAAGTCATTGTATCCAAAATCCCTAGATTTTAGTCAAAATATAATAAAACCTTCAAATTCAGTCAAATAGCACTTTTCACTGGGTTTCATGAAAACTACACTTTTTACCCTTTAAAATTCAAACACTCATTTACCCACATATACACTTACAATTTGAACAATATATACATTTTTCTCAAAAAGCAAAACCCCTTGAGAACATTCACAACATTCCAAAATCAAACATTGAAATCACCAAGCATGGGTTTTGGCCATAGCATATATTTTCCTCAATTTCTCAATCAACAGAAAACCCTAATTTCTAACCATATCAAAACAAATTCACAAATAACAATCAATTCCCAATCAGGTCCTCAAGTCCGCTACCTAGAATCCACCTCAAGTCCGCTACCTAGGTTGGGAATCCAAGAGCCCAACTTCATCTTTTCAGATGATTTCATTTTTATCAACAATAACTACAGATCTACACTAATAGACATTAATAATGCTAGATCTACAAGATGTGAGGTTTATACCTCCGGATCTGTCAAGATCCAACAATATCCGGCAAAGCCCAACAAGATCACTCAACTTTGTCTCCAAGAAAATCACTCCCCAAGCTTGATAACCTCCAAGATCCTCAAGCCCACTCAAGATCTTCAAGTTTTGTCGAAGAAATCAACCTTCAAGTGCAAGATCAAGCCCCAAGATGTTCACCCAAGCTTTTCTTCCTTCCTTTTTCTCTCTCCAAAATTCGGACCACTCTCTCTCTCTTCCTTCCTTGGTTCGGCAGCCATAGGAGCAAGAAATCAAACCACCAAAATCATCATTCAAGTTTCACAAGCTCAAATTTTTGTAGGAAGAAAGGAAAAATGAAAAATCAGCTCACCTACCTCTTGTTTCTTCCAAACTTTCGGACAAGAATCTCCTCTCTCTCTCTTCCTCGGCTGCTAGGATGATGAGAGACAATGGTGGTTGATGATGGTAGAAAATTCAAGAAGATTGGAGCAAGAATGGAAGAAGATTTGAAGCAAAAACCTCACCTTCTCTCTAGCTCTCTCTCTCGGCCCTTCTCTCTCTCTCTACACCAGATTTGGCTGCTGGAAAATGAAGCTCAAGGATAGCCAAAAGTCAAGCTTTTAAATGCCCAAAAGTGACTTTCCCTAATTCAAGGGAAAAGTGGTTTTGCCACTTTATGTCCACACGCTGACGGTCTAACTTATACTGGTTTCTTTCATCCCGACACTGTCTCACCTTAATAATATTTCCAAAATATCACTACATATGCTCGATTTCAAGTCCAAGTCACTATTCACGCGGAACAATTTTTAGCGCTAAAATTTGGCCAAAACCACACACCGGCAAACAATTCGTATAAAATTCTCTAAATTGAGAAATAATCACTTTAAACATATTTCCACTAATATTTCAATAAATAAACTCAATATAAATATTATTAGGCATTTTAGAAATAAATTTGAATTTTTGAGGCCCTCACACTAAATACTTGGCTGCCAAATTCTTGTTGTTGTTTAAAAAAAAAAAGAGAAGGAAAAAGAAAAGGCAACGAAAAGAAAAGAAAAAGGAAAGGGTTAGGCCAAAGAATCACCAAAAGGAAAGCTTCCCAAAATCAGTTGAGACAAGGTTTCCAAAATTGTTTTGAAAGCAAGTTTTGATGCGAATCCAGTGGGCTACCATATATATTCACATTCAAGCCATCTCATGATCAGGTTAAGCCACTTAGCAATTTGGACCAGCAATCATTGCCTTGTGTTACCATGCTAAGTGTGGATGAGGATTCAAGCAACATCACTCCATAATTTGATTTACTTTAGTTAATAAATGTGCAAACCAGTAAGACTGCACCTGGTGCACGCCTTTACAAGCCGAGTCTTGATCCCTCTCTCAAGACGTAGAGCGTGGGCACGCCACAAGCTAAAGTCTTACGGTGATTGAATTATCGAGCAGTCTTTTTCCATTCTTAGTTAGGTAAAATAAATTCCTAATTGTTTAGCCTCTAGTATTATTAGCAGTTTCCTAAAAACTAGTTTCCTAGTTAGTTAAGGCTTCGGTTCTTCAAGCTTACAAAGCTGGCCGAATTTAGGTTTCCTACTTAGATTAGGATTTTGTATTTTGTAGGCTATAAATAGCCCTTCTTATTTCGATTTTTAACAACAAGAATTTTCAGAAATAACATTGAGTGTTTTATCACCTCTCTTGCTTCTTTGAAGCGACTTGAATAGCTTAGAGTGCTCTTTAAGGGTTCATTGACTTATCAATTCAAGAACACATTGAATTGTGGCGTCTTCTACCTTTATACCAACGTTCGTTGTCCAGGTGCTCAACGGGTGAAGGTCTTCCACTATGTGTTTTCCAACTTTGTTTACCAAAAATCCTAGATCCTACGTTCTTCGTGTGCGGGTTGCGTTACTTATTAACGTAGTTCGTATCAGTTGGTCTCAGAGCTAGTTAGAGGTAACAAAGTATATCTTTTTCTTATTTTGAGTCAATTGTTGACGTTTCTTGAGTCTTCAAAATAAAAAAAAAAAAAAAATCGGAGTTACTGTTCATCAGAACTGTAGCGATACTGTTCACCGTTACTGTTCATCCGAATTCCTCTTGATTGCATCATTCAAAGTCTGTGTTTTTTCCTTCGTGTCGTTGCTGTTTTTGTGTCTATTGTATGTCAAGAAAATAAAAATAAAAATAAAGTTTTGAGTTTACCTATCTTCTTGTTATCTTTCTTGTCTAGTTCTTGTTCTTCTTGTTGAGTCAAATCGTTTCTTGTTACTTGCTGTCCTTTGATGAGTTGAGTCATCTTGTTGTTGCTATCCAAAATTTCCTTTAGGGTATCTTGCTTCTTCTAGTCTTGTGTCTTGAGTTAAAAAAAAAATTGTTCCAAACCTGTTCGAAGCTTTCTTGATTGCTGGAAAAATCGAAGTCATCTTGTGAAGTCTTGTAAACCTGAAATTTTTTGGGAAAAACTGATTGAATCTTGAAGCTTTCTTGATTGATATCTTGAGTTCTTGAATTCTTGGGTGAATCTGGAAGGCTTTGGTTCAAAGGAAATTGATCTTCCATTGATTCTTGAAACCTTGCACATTACTTTCCAAAATCTGTTTTCCAAAGTTCCTTGAACTGCAAAGTTCGTTGCTGTCTTGTTAAAAAAAAAAAGAAAAAAAAAAAGAAAAAAACCAACGAACCAGCAAGAAAAAAAAAAGGAAAGCCTAAAGCCAAACAAATCATCAAAAGGGAGGCTTTAACATCGGGTAAAGGAAAGAATTCCAAAACAGCTTTGGAAACAAAACAACTTCCAAAATTGATTTGGAAACAAACCAACCGCCTCAACTTGCTTCTTTTGCTGCCCGAAATTGTTCCTTTTTGGAAACCAGTACGTGCCGGTTGATTGCTGCCTAAAACACACCTGGAAAGCTGCCAAATTCAGCCGCATATACTGCTCAGAAATCCCAACAATCCAACCAGAAAATCAAACCGCGGAAAAGCTATCCAAGCCTCGGTTGGAATTCTTGTCTTGCAACCATTTGAGTTTTGTCCCTAGGGTTGTGTCCATTAAATTTCCAGCATTCAAACTTGTCTAAATCCCGTATTTCTTGTTTTTGTTGAGCACTTAAATTGGTTCTGGAATTAAAGTGACTTAGTTTCCTAATTTCTTTTGTTTTAGTTTCCTAATTCTTTTGTGTGAGTCTTAGTTCCTAATCTGTCCATATCTTTTAATTCCTAATTTTATGTCTTTTAAATTCTGTCCATTCTTGCCTAAGTTCACCGAATTCTAAATTGGTAAGTTGGTCAACACTAGAAGAAGCTCTAATTTCTTCAAGTTGTTACCAAAGTTGACTCGATAAGTGATTGGTGAGAATAATAGAGTGTTTATTGAGTGTAAACACGAGGGTTGAGTATAAACACGTGAGCTTGTGTGGTGAGGAAAATATCTTTTGTTTCACTAATTTTTTGTAGGTTACATCATGGAGGGTAAGAGGCAAAGGAGAGTTAGCTTTGACCAGCCTCTACCAAATCTTAAAGGAGTTGAAGATGTGCTGTTACGTAGTGTAGATGATCAATTGAATATCATCAATTCACAGCCGCATGGTTGGTTTATTCTCGAAGCCGTATCAAAGATAAAGTGTGCAGCTTGGCCATTGATGTGCGTTGTGAAGTTAACCTCGCAAATGCTATCATGGTTGAGAAACTTCAACTTCCAACCATTGATCATCTTCGCCCATATAAATTGTCAAGTGCTAATGGTGATATTTGGATTACTAAACACACACTTGTTCCTGTTCGTATTGGCAAGTACATTGACGAGGTGTTGTGTGACGTAGTTCCAATCCAAATTATGCATGTGCTATTGGGTAAAGCATGGATGCTTAGGCGTGATGTTAAATATGATGGACATACTAACAAGTATTCCTTCACATTTAATAGACATCGTACTATACTTGTATCACTTGATTATGAGAGACTTTGTATTGATTTAGATTTTATGAAAAGTGAGCATGAGTCCCATAGCATGAAAAAAGAGTTAGTTGAGGTAAAGTCTGAGAATGATAAAATGAGTGTTCAAGCCGTGAGTGTTAAGAGTGACATTTCAGTTTGTGAGCCAAGTGTTGAGCTTGCAAAAGAGAGTGAGCAGTCCAAGCTTGAGTTGGTAGCAAGTGAGAGTTCAAAGTCTTATGTTTCTTCTAACGAACTTAACTTTCCTTTGTTTAGTGTTTCTTGTTTTTTGCAGGTTACACAAGGTGAAGTGAAGCTGGTTTTGACATGCACCATTGCTAAGTCATTTGATGGATTGTTGATCTTTCAAGGAGTTGATAGAAATTTTTGTGTCCTTATTTCCTAAATCTCTTGTGTCATTCTTGCCTAAATTCACCGTGGTCTAAATTGGTACGTTGGTCAACACTAGAAGAAGCTCTAATTTATTCAAGTTGTTACCAAAGTTGACTCGAGAAGTGATTGGTGAGAATAGTAGAGTGTTTATTGAGTGTAAACACGAGTGTTTACTGATACGAACTACGTTACTAAGTAACACAACACGCACACGAAGAACGTAGGATCTAGGATTTTTGGTAACATTTCAGTTTGTGAGCCAAGTGTTGAGCTTGCAAAAGAGAGTGAGCAGTCCAAGCTTGAGTTGGTAGCAAGTGAGAGTTCAAAGTCTTATGTTTCTTCTAACGAACATAACTTTGCTTTGTTTAGTGTTTCTTGTTTTTTGTAGGTTACACAAGGTGAAGTGAAGCTGGTTTTGACATGCACCATTGCTAAGTCATTTGATGGATTGTTGATCTTTCAAGGAGTTGCTAATTTCTATCATCACTCTATGGCAAAATGCACTGCCTTAGCAAACCAGCCACCTGCTTTGAGAGGGAGTTTACTTTCAATTGATTTTGAAACTGAAATTACTCCTTTCCAATCTGATTTTCTTATTTGTGTCAATTGTTTGCATTGAGTTATTAGTCCTAGTATTGAAATAGGACATTTTCAGCTTTGCGTTTTGAGTCCTTATGTGTCTTTTATTTTCCTTGACTTGTGTGTTTTTGATTGTGTATGTGAATTGAGGAGCATCCTGTTGAAAGACACATGTGTGCATGATATGACTAGTTCTTTGAGGATTAAGAAGTTTAACAAATTTATCTATTTACTCCAATATCCTCAATCTGTAGTTAGCTTTAGTACCCCTACGTGTTGCATTTGTTCTAGTCATGGGAGTATTGTTTTGCGTTTTTGTGGTTTAATTCTTCTAGTGAAGCCATACGTTCCACGTGATTTTATACGTGTTATGGCTTTCAAATTCATTGTTATTGTTGCTAAGATTGTCAACGTGTGTGATATAGTCTATCATCTTGGACTCATGAGTTTTGATAAGGCTGTCCATCTACTCTATGACCTTCATGCAAAGAGTTGTTTGAGGTTTGATATGAAAAGCACTAGTTTAAATCAATTTTTGAGTCTTTATAAGTTGTTTAATGGTTTTGAGTTTTGTGATCCTTATTTATGTGAGTGTGATGCTTGTCCATATTGTTTTGTTAGTGAGTTTTTGCATTATACTAAATGTCCTCATGTGTTGCGTGCTAACCAAGTTGATAATCTTCTTGGTGCAACTAGTGTTTGCGTATCCTTTGTTTTTACTCATCCTATAATTTTTGTGTTTGATCCAGGCATAGATTGGAAGGATGATTGTGACCATAGTGAGGCTATATGTGATACATATTCATGGTTCATGGAACGTGAGCATCCTTGTTGGCCTTGGTTCGTGCATAAGTTAAGATCGTGGTTGAAGCGTGCTCGTTGGTTCCACTTCAAGCTAAGTAGAAGGCATGCTTCATGGCTTGCATTTATCCCCGTGTTACCTACAATTCTTCTCCTCAAGCAATTATTCGATTTGGGACAAATCGCCTTTAAGAGGAGGGGAATGATGCGAATCCGGTGGGCTACCATATATATTCACATTCAAGCCATCTCATGATCAAGTTAAGCCACTTAGCAATTTGGACGAGCAATCACTGCCTTGTGTTACCATGCTAAGTGTGCATGAGGATTCAAGCAACATCACTCCATAATTTGATTTACTTTAGTTAATAAATGTGCAAACCAGAAGACTCGCACCTGTTAGCCGTGGGCACGCCTTACAAGCCAGAGTCTTCTGATCCCTCTCCTGCACGTAGAGCGTGGGCACGCCTTACAAGCTAAAGTCTTCTGGTCGTTGAATTATCAAGCAGTCTTTTTCCATTCTTAGTTAGGTAAAATAAATTCCTAAATGTTTAGCCTCTAGTATTATTAGTAGTTTCCTAAAAACTAGTTTCCTAGTTAGTTAAGGTTTCGGTTCTTCAAGCTTACAAAGCTGGCCGAATTTAGGTTTCCTACTTAGATTAGGATTTCGTATATTGTAGGCTATAAATAGCCCTTCTTATTTCGATTTTTAACAACAAGAATTTTCAGAAATAACATTGAGTGTTTTATCACCTCTCTTGCTTCTTTGAAGCGACTTGAATACCTTAGAGTGCTCTTTAAGGATTCATTGACTTATCAATTCAAGAACACATTGAATTGTGGCGTCTTCTACCTTTATACCAACGTTCGTTGTCCAGGTGCTCAACGGGTGAAGGTCTTCCACTGTGTGTTTTCCAACTTTGTTTATCAAAAATCGTAGATCCTACGTTCTTCGTGTGCGGGTTGCGTTACTTATTAACGTAGTTCGTATCAAGTTTCCAAATCTGTATTGGAAACAAGAAAAGTCCACCGCTTTGACTTGCTTTCCTTAACCGATTTGAACTCTTTTTGGAAACTAATTGCAGCCATTGTTTGTTACCAAAAATACACCTGAGAAGCTGCAATTTTCAGCCAACAAACATCCAAAAAGCATGCAAGAATCCTACCTAAAAAATCAAGCAAAGTTCATTCAAGGGTTTCGGGATTTAGGGTTTCTTCTCTAGCAAAAGCTTGAAAATTTTCTAGGGCTTGTTTTCCGGTTTTAAAGTTAAATTCCAGCATCTTGATTTGTTTTATCTCATCATTCTGTTCAAATTGTTGAGCACTTAAGTTGGTTCTTAGTTTCCTAATTCCTTTTGTTTTAGTTTCCTAATTCTTCTTGTGAGCCTTTGTTTCCTAATCTGTTATCTCTTTTGTTTCCTAATTTTGTGCCCTTATTTCCTAAATCTCTTGTGTCATTCTTGCCTAAATTCACCATGGTCTAAATTGGTAAGTTGGTCTACACTAGAAGAAACTCTAATTTCTTCAAGTTGTTGACAAGTTGACTTGAGAAGTGATTGGTGAGAGTGATAGAGTGTTTATTGAGTGTAAACACGAGGGTTGAGTGTATACACGTAAGGGAGTGCGTGAGGCCTATTTGCTTTTATTACTAATAATTTTTGCAGGTTTAAATGGCATTCCAACAAGTTGAATTTAGTCTCCTGATGGAGTCCTTGAAGGAAGCATTAAAACAAGTGATAAATGACAGTTTTGAACCTCTTGAAAGGCGACTTGATCGAATGGCGAATAAGGAAGTCAAAAGGAGGGGTTCTATGCGCTCTAATCATGATTGTCACACACTCAAAGAAAGGATGGATCATTTTCATGCTAAGGAAGTATACAATGGACGACGTGCTTATGAAGAAAATCAAAAGTGGCGATGTCAAGAATCTAAGCATTGTCAATCCAAGCATCATGAGCAAAAGGAAGAAAGACTATCTAGAAGGCATAAGGAACAAAATTCATCAATTTCTTCCAAACCTAAGTCTAGGAATGAGCCACATAAGGAGGAATCATGGTGGGAGACTTATCAATGTCTTCTACATGAAAAGCAATTGAAGGAGCAAGTTGAAAGCAATATCCAAGAACCTCCTAAAGAAGAGCTTGTAGAGATCATTGCTCATGAAAGCCAACATAATCTCATTCAAAGTGAAGTTGAGCTAGAAGAAATCATCATTGAACCTGAGGAATGGGAGAATGTAGTTGAATGTGCCATAAAAAATATGAGTGTGAGTGAAGAGATAAAATTAAAGAGTGAGCATGAGGTAAAAATTGAGAAAGGCACTCAAGAAAAAAAGATTGAAAAATCAAGTGAGATGAGTAAGAATGTGAGAACTTATGATTTTTATAACGAACTTACCTTTGCTTTGTGTAGTGTTTCTTATTTTGTGTAGGTCAAGCAAGGTCAAGTAGAGTTAGTCATGAAATGTTCCATTTCAAAGTCACTTGTACAATCCACAAGTTTTCATGGAGTTTGCCTTCTTAGTGTTAGATCTATTTGCTGTCAATTCATGGAGCACAATTCTGTCCAAACCAATGGAGCAGCAATTCGTGGTCATCTTGAAGGGAAAATTCTTGATTTTGATTCTCATTTTTTAATCTTGAATTACTCATCATCTTTGCCTTGTTTTGAGCATAATTCTAGTTCTCACTTCAGTCTTTATCATGCAGATTTTGAAGGTCAAAGTAATGAGCTAGCAATCGTTGATGGAAGGAATAGTGAAGTTTCTAAGGGAGTTTTACATTTAACTCTTATGCTATACCTTCTTACCATTTAGCTAACGATGTTCCATTCCTTATTTTTCCAATTTCTGATTTGAAACAAGTTGAAAGTAATTTCATTTTTGTAGGTTGTAAGGCTGACTGTAATTTTTCAGTCTTTGTTAAAGGAGTGCAACCTGATTTTGTGCTTGTACCAGTCACATATGAAGTGTCTAAACCAGCAGCGAATCACTGTTTTCCTAGCTTTCATCAGTCCATGGAGTTGAGCAGCATTTGGTCGCCATTGATGTCTTCATCATTTGTTTGTTCACATGAAGATATTGCTAATTCTTACATGTTGCTGCCAACAAATGCTGAGTTTCATGTACCAAGTGATTTCATGAGCATTAAGAGGTTGTCCAAACACCATGTTACTAAGATCGTGATCATCCATGTATGTCCATCCTTGTTACATTTTAAACGCTCCAATGATTTGAGGACAAATCTATTCAAGAGGAGGGGAATGATACGAATCCTAAAAGGAGTTCGTGTCTTTTTGAATGACCCAACTATGGTGCGTTGGGGTCCAATGAATAGAGTTAAGATCAAGGAGTTTATTGTGCAAATTCAAGTTACAAGTACCTCCGGTCCAATGACGCGTGCAAGAGTCAAACGGCTCAAGGAGGAATTAGCCGCATTGGTTCGTGATGTGCAAGATCAATGCTAAGTGTTCATGAGGATTCATCGAAACTCTTCACCAGTTAGGCGTGCCCATGCCCATTAGGCATGCCTAAGGAGTGCAATTTCAATCGATGACCAGAAGTGTTGACGCTAGTTAGACGTGCCCGTGCTGAGTGGTCACGCCTAAGGTGCTGTTGGACAGAAGCGTTGATACCAGTTAGGCATGCCCACGTCTAACGGTAACGCCTATAGAATTTATTTTCATTTGTTAGTTATTGTCCAATAAAACAAATTGGCTAGGTGTGAACAAGGGCCTTGCCGAATGCCTTTTATGCTATTTCCTAATTGTTTAGTATTTAGGATTATTAGTAGTTCCTAAAAACTAGTTTCCTAGTTAGTTAGGGCTTCGGTTCTTTAAGCTTCCAAAGCTGGCCGAATTTAGGTTTTCTATTTGGACTAGGATTTCATGTCTTGTAGGCTATAAATAAGCCACCTTATTTCATTTTTAATATACAAGAATTTTCAGCAAATTAACTTGAGTGATTATCACTTCTCTTGCTTCTTTGAAGCGACTTGAATACCTTAGAGTTCTCTTTAGGGGTTCATTGACTTATCAATTCAAGAACACGTTGAATTGTGGCGTCTTCTACCATTATACCAACGTTCGTTGTCCAAGTGCTCAACGGGTGAAGGTCTTCCGCTGTGTGTGAGTCAACTTTTTCTACCAATATCCTAGATCCTACGCTTGTCGTGTGCGGGTTGCGTCTTTCTAGGCGTAGTTCGTATCACGGCAAGAAGGCACAAGAATCAAAAGAAATAAAAGAAGCAATTGCGGAAGTGAAACCAACAATGGACAGGTTTGTCGAGTTTCGGTAATTTGATCATAACTGTGGCCAAATATCGGATTGGGGTGTACTTTATGGCATTTCAAAACTAAGACATAGCCCTACAACTTTAATGAAGAGGTAAAACATCAAATCATGCTTAATCATGGTCGAAATGGCTAATCTCAGAGACACAAAGAAAACTGTTGGCTGTGATCAGGCTGGTCAAATAGCCTTGGGAAAACAGCCATAACTCAACGTAGAAAAATTGAAATCAAGCTCCGTTTGGATCATAGAGCTTTCTAACGGTGTAAGGCTTGGGCTCTAATTCATTTTCTACAATCAGCAGCAAGTTCGGAAAGTTGACTGATTTTTGTTTCTGATTTGCCGATAAATTTCCAGCTTTGGTGCAACTTCTTCTATTAACTCTTTAAAGTTAATTCCATCACTTAACAAGGTGTTTAACATGCTAAAACAACAAATAACTCCATCATCAAAGCATCACAAATCAACAAAAAATTCATCAAACACTTGGTGGCCTAAAATGAAAACCTAAGTTCTAGTTATCAAACACAAGAAACCCTTCCATGATTTTCCTCTCCAAACACCCAAAAGCTCTTTAATCACACCTAACTAACATCCTCTTTGAATTTAAGATTCATTAAAGCATAAATAAATGAAAATTTACCTTGCTAGAAGAGTGAGAAAATCCACCCAAGAACTTCACTCCTTGCTATCAAGCTTGAGGTTTAAGAAGTAATCTAGCATAGGGTTTCACTCAAAGTTGTTTTTCTTCACTAAAATCACTAATTTCTAGCTTAGGGTTTTGTTATTCTTCATGGTGGAGTGGCCGGCCAAGAGGAGAGATAAGAGAGGGAAATTTAGTTCAAATTTTTGAAATTGAAGGATTAAATAGAAGAGCTTAAGTCAAGGGGTTGAGGGATGGTTGACCAGTGTCATGATCTTGGCCAAGATTTGGATAATATCTTTGCAAATTGCCTTCCAATCCCTTAATTAAAATGTGACCCGCATAAAACCACATAAGTTTCATGCATTTGTCCATATAAAACATGAAAAATGAAATCCTAAATTAAACCATGCAATACACACGAAATTGAGTACTTTAGGAAAATTAATGCACTAAATGATTATATGGTGCACTCAAGTAAAATTCCTTCGTTTCTTCTTTACTCTTTTTTTTTTCCTTCGGGTTCTCACAGAACCTATTTTGAAAACCAAACCAGCAGCCACCTGTGACTTTCTGAAATTGCTCCCGAACAACACTAGCATACCACTCGCTGAATTTCTGAGTTGTTCCCAAGCAAACCCATCAGTCGCGTGTTGACCTTTTCATGCAAATCTGTTTCAGCTGAGTCTGTTGTAACCAAGACTTATCCGACAGCCACCACAACCCACAAACCCCACTCTTAGTCAAACTAGGATTGTTCACTCCAAGCTAGCATCGGTTTTTCCTAAACCTTACTCCATTCCTAAGCAGTTTTCGGATATCCATTGTTACACCACATCAAAGTCCGTTTTCTGTCCAAACTTTCATCCCAAATCCCTGTCAGCATAATCGACCTTTCAGGACATAAACTCTGATTAGCAATCCGGCTTTCCAAACATCCAAGTTCATACCCCATCTTGATCAAATTCTATAGTTTCTTCTTGGGTCTTTTTTTTCATTGTAGGTTTTCTTACTCAGGGTGTTCGCACCTAATTCAAGTTTCTCCCGCACATTCTTTTTGTTGTCAACATCTCAGCTTTTATTCTAGGTCCTTAGGAATCTTTTAAGGTCGGTTTGAGTAATAAAAAAAAAAGAGTACAAAATGCACACAAACTTGTGTGTTTCTTTGGTAACTGAATTTCACTTGTGAGCTGATCTAACCTCTTCAAAGGAGAAAATCAAGGTGATCCAACATGTCTCATGAGGAGGAGACCCCACTTCAGGAGGAGGTCCCACCTCCTAATCCTACTGTGACGACCCCATCTTCCCCTAAGGTGAACCAAAGGGTTCAGCGGACCGCCTGCCCAACTCTCATCGGGACTCACTACAGTTCCTCAATCAGATCACAGACCTCAAATTAATTACAAATCCTGAATATAAATTTTAAGGTTCCAAGATCCAATACAATAAATCAAGAATACAAAAGTAGGATCCAACCCTAGGCAATGATGTCTTCTCACGGATTCTCAATCCCTGTTAAGGAAAAACAAATAAGGGAAAGGGGTGAGCTAAAGCTCAATGAGGTCCCAAATAAAACATGCAGTCACATTGACGAATAGGCAAAACAAATAGTCAAATCTCATATTTAAAGTAAAAGAAAAAAATACACTCAAATAAAGGATACAGGTGGCTTCCAAAAGCCAAATCCACAAAAGCTTGATCGAAACATAAGCCGTTGACTCTCCGTCAACGTTTGAAGTCAAGAACTAGGTCCGTAGACACCACTTACACCACAACCGTCCACCATTCACCCCCTTACCGGGCCCGAACATCTCAACTAATCAAATTTGGGTAATACTCGAGTATACCGAAGCAAGCTTAAGTATAGTCAATGAGATAACTCTCCAATCGACTTAATCAAAATCAAGGTACTGAGACGGTATGAGAGGTGCCTCCCACACTAATTGAGCGTGACACATACTGCCGTTCAGTATATAAATCAGATATAGGACTGAAATGGGATGAGAGTTACCTCCCACTCGGCTTGAGTGTGGTACATACTACCGCTCAGCACTCATAAGTCAAGCACTTAATCAAGAACAAAGTACTGGGATGGGATGAAAGGTGCATCCCACTCTATTTGAGTATGACACATGCTACCGCCCAGCACTCACAAGTCAAGTATATGCCATACTCACACCACAAGTTTCATAATTTAAAGATACAAAATTTCAAGTAAAAGAAATTGAGTGTGATAAAGTACGCACTCATCTCAATCACATTAACTGGCCCACAAATCACAAGAGAACGAATCATTACATAATTCAAGTATTTCAACTAATCAAGTTGGTCAAATAACTAGGCATGGAACACTCACCGAGTTAAACAAAGTATTTTCAGGCGCTCGCACCCAAATCTCCTTTATTTCCTCCTTTCAAGTCAAATAGCAAATGAAATGAAAGATATTTAGGTTCGGCTACCCCAAACAAGAAAGACCTAATGCATATGCTCGTTGTTCTCCTTGCTTAATAGAAATCACAAATTGGATGCACAAACCACAAGATGACCAATCCAAATTATAAGAGTAAACAAATGAAAATCTTATCAACATATTAAAATCATGAGTTAGTAGGTCGGGACACGGCAACGGTGCATACGAGTCAAGAGGAAAGAGAAAAACAATTATTGAAAGAAAAGCAACAATCGACAGGTTTGCCGCCCTTCAATAACCTAATCATAACTGTGGCTACGTTTATCAGATTGAGGCATATTTTATGGAGTTTCGAAGATAAGACATATACCTACAACTTTCATGAAGAGGTTGAACCTCAAATCATACTTAATCAGGGTCGAAATGGCCAAACTCAGAGACACCAGAAAACTGTCGGGCTAAGAATAGGTTGATTGAACAGGCTCGGAAGAATGGCCATAACTCGTTATAGAAAAATTGAAATTGAGATCCGTCAGTGGCATTTAAAACTAGGTTCATATATATTTATAACAGTGTAAAGCTCAGGCTCTAGTTCAATTCCTATAATCACCAGCAAGTTTGAGAAGTTCACTGAATTCCATTTCTGATTTCATGTCAAAATTCCGCAGCCATGTCCTAATGCAAGGGATGTTTCTTTATCTCCATCTTAGCTTAATTATTCATTGGTTCCTTGCTCAACATTCCTTCTAGTTAGGTCCAATAGTTTATGCATCAATTTTCTGGTTTGTTGTGCCAATTGTGAAGATACTCGAGAATTCCTTCAAGTGTTCCAGCAGGCCTATAGATTATTTACTTCACTATCAAGTTGTTCCGGTTCCATTGATGCCGAGTACTGCATCCTACCTTCGTTCTGGATCTGATCTCATGCTACGTTATTTGGCCATTGAAGCCTTTGGCTGAGATCACACTCCAAGGAAGCCCGTGTTGCATCGTTAAGCTTCCTTGTTGCACTGCGTCGTGAGTGTTGCTGCCTTGATGCCGTTGACCTTCTGATGCGAATCCGGTGGGATACCATATATATTCACATTCAAGCCATCTCATGATCAAGTTAAGCCACTTAGCAATGTGGACGAGCAATCACTGCCTTGTGTTACCATGCTAAGTGTGCATGAGGATTCAAGCAACATTACTCCATGGTTTGGTTTACTTTAGTTAATAAAAGTGCAAACTAGAAGACTCGCACCTGTTAGCCATGGGCACGCCTTACAAGCCAGAGTTTTCTGATCCCTCTCTTGCACGTAGAGCGTGGGCACGCCTTACAAGCTAAAGTCTTCTAATCGTTGAATTATTGAGCAGTCTGTTTCCATTCTTAGTTAGGTTAAAATAAATTCCTAATTGTTTAGCCTCTAGTATTATTAGTGGTTTCCTAAAAACTAGTTTGCTAGTTAGTTAAGATTTCGGTTCTTCAAGCTTCCAAAGCTACGCAAATTTAGGTTTCCTACTTAGATTAGGATTTCGTGTCTTGTAGGCTATAAATAGCCCTTCTTATTTTGATGCTTAACAACAAGAATTTTCAGAAATAACTTGAGTGTTTAATCACCTCTCTTGCTTCCTTGAAGCGGCTTGAATACCTTAGAGAATTCTTTAGGTGTTCACTTGACTTATCAATTCAAGAACATGTTGAATTGTGGCATCTTCTACCTTATACCAACGTTCGTTGTCCAAGTGCTCAATGGGTGAAGGTCTTCCGCTGTGTGTTCCAACTTTGTCTACCAATATCCTAGATCCTACGCTTGTCGAGTGCGGGTTGCGTTACTTGTTAACGTAGTTCGTATCAGTTGGCCTCAAAGCTAGTTGGAGGTAACAAAGTATATCTTTTTCTTGTTTTGAGTCAATTGTTGTCATTTCTTTAGTCTTCAAAATTCACAAAAAAAAAAATCGAAGTTACTCTTTATCAGCACTGTAGTGATACTGTTCACTGCTACTGTTCACGGTTACTGTTCATCCGAATTCATTTTGGTTGCATCATTCAAATTCTGTTTTTTTCCCTTCGTGTCCTTGCTGTTTTTTGTGTCTCTTGTGTTTCAAGAAAATTAACAAAAAAAAAGAAAAATAGCCTCGGGTTCTTACCTTCTTGTTATTGTCCTTCTTGTCTAGTCTTCTTGTTTCTTGTTGAGTCATTTCTTTGTGTTTCCTTGTTTTATTGCTATCCAGAATTTCCTTAGATACGTCTTGCATCTAGTTTCATTGTTGAGTCAAAAAAAAAAAGAATTGTTGTTTTCTATTCTGTCCGAACCTTTAGTGTGCTGGAAAATAGGGTTTGTCTAGTGGTTCTTGCAAAATTTGAAGATTCTTGGATGAAATTTGATTGAACTTTGAGCTTTCTTGATTGTCATCTTGAGATCTTGAAATTCTTGTGTGAATCTTGAAGTTTTGGCTTGAAAGATTGGATCTTGAAATTGATTCTTGAGCCTTGCAACTCACTTTCCAAATTCAGCTTTCCTAAATCTTTTGGCTACTAAATCCTTGTTGCTGTTTAAAAAAAAAAGGGAAAGAAAAGAAAAGGGCAACGAAAAGAAAAAGAAAAGGGGAAAGGCTAAGCCAAGAACCATCAAGAAAGGAAAGTTTCCTAATTGGTGAAAAACAAGACTTCCAAAAACTGTTTTAACCAAGGTTTCCAAATCTTTTTTGGAAACAAACTCAAGCCACCGCCTCAACTTACCTTTCTTTGACCCGTGGTGAAATCCTTTCTTGGAAACAAATTTGTGGCCATTGTTGCCATTAAAACACACCTGGAAAGCTACCAATCCAGCCATAAACACTGCCCAAAGTTCCAAGAACCCAACCAGAAAACTGAGCCAAGAAATTCCTTCCAAAGATTGGGTTAGGGTTTCCTTCTTTGCAATAGTTTGACCTTGTTTTCTAGGGTTTGTTTTCAGCCTTGAAATGAATTTCCAGCATCTTAATCTGCCTTATTTCATCATTGTATTTGACTTTGTTGAGCACTTAAAACTGGTTCTTTGTTTCCTATATCATTGTGTCTTAGTTTCCTAATTCTTTTTGTGTCTTAGTTTCCTAATTCTTCTTGTGTCTTTGTTTCCTAATCTTTTGTGTCTTAGTTTCCTAATTCTTTTTGTAGTGTTTCCTAATCCTTTGTGTCTTAGTTTCCTAATCTGTTTGTGCCTTTGATTCCTAAACTTTGTGTCTTTGTTTCCTAATTTTTCTTGTGTCATTCTTGCCTAAATTCACCGTGGTCTAAATTGGTAAGTTGGTCTATACTAGAAGAAACTCTAATTTCTTCAAGTTGTTGACAAGTTGACTTGAGAAGTGATTGGTGAGAGTAATAGAGTGTTATTTGAGTGTAAACACAAAGGTTGAGTGTATACACGTAAGAGAGTGCGTGAGGTCTATTTACTTTTATTACTAATAATTTTTGCAGGTTTAAATGGCATCCCAACAAGCTAAATTTAGTCTCCTGATGGAGTCCTTGAAGGAAGCATTAAAACAAGTGATAAATGACAGTTTTGAACCTCTTGAAAGGCGACTTGATCGAATGGCGAATAAGGAAGTCAAAAGGAGGGGTTCTATGCGCTCTAATCATGAGATTCACACACTCAAAGAAAGGATGGATCATTTTCATGCTAAGGAAGTATACAATGGACGACGTGCTTATGAAGAAAATCAAAAGTGGCAGTGTCACGAATCTAAGCATCGTCAATCCAAGAATTGTGAACAAATGGAAGAAGGACCATCTAGAAGGCATAAGGAACAAAATTCATTAATTTCTTCCAAACCTAAGTCTAGGAATGAGCCACATATGGAGGAATCATGGTGGGAGACTTATCAACGTCTTCTACATGAAAAGCAATTGAAGGAGCAAGTTGAAAGCAATATCCAAGAATCTCCTAAAGAAGAGCTTGTAAAGATCATTGCTCATGAAAACCAACATAATCTCATTCAAAGTGATGTTGAACTAGAAGAAATCATCATTGAACCTGAGGAATGGGAGAATGTAGTTGAATGTGCTATACAAAATATGAGTGTGAGTGAAGAGGTAAAACTAGAGAGTGAGCATGAGGTAAAAATTGAGAAAGTCACTCAAGAAAAAGAAATTGAAAAATCTAGTAAAATGAGTGAGAATGAGTTAGTTATGAAGGTTGATCATAGAGAGTTTGTACTTATGACTAACCATCCTTGCTTTATTTTGCCTAGTGTGTTTATTGAAGGAGCAAGTTGAAAGCAGTATCCAAGAATCTTCTAAAGAAGAGCTTGTAAAGATCATTGCTCATGAAAACCAACATAATCTCATTCAAAGTGATGTTGAACTAGAAGAAATCATCATTGAACCTGAGGAATGGGAGAATGTAGTTGAATGTGCTATACAAAAGATGAGTGTGAGTGAAGAGGTAAAACTAGAGAGTGAGCATGAGGTAAAAATTGAGAAAGTCACTCAAGAAAAAGAAATTGAAAAATCTAGTAAAATGAGTGAGAATGAGTTAGTTATGAAGGTTGATCATAGAGAGTTTGTACTTATGACTAACCATCCTTGCTTTATTTTGCCTAGTGTGTTTATTGAATTTTCACAGGTTAATGAGGCGATTAAAGTGCTTAATCGAGGAGTTACCCGTGATGATTTCAAGTCACTTGTGGATCTTGGTGGTAATCAATGGTCAAGTGGATTGCAAATAATTGGTAAATTTGTTATTAATTCCTTTACCATTGACAAGGTAAATTCCTTCCATAAGTCTCTTTACTATCATGATACAATTGATGAGATTGGTTTGTTTCCAAAGGTGATACCCTTCCCTAATATGTTGTGGTATGATTCTTATGACACGAATGAGTACCCTTTGGTTGTATCATTAGTAAAGTTTTTTTGTTAACATTCTTGAGTTAGCTGGCACTATTTTGGTTCATGCGCCTAATATGGTTAATCACATGAACCATATTATGGAATTTGGCAAATCTTTTTGTTTGCTTTATGATTATTCCACTAATGGAAATTTGAAGCTTAAGGCTGAAAATCATCTTGGAATAAGTATGAATGAGCATTTGGCCATGGAGTTTAAAGTAGCTTTACTTACTAACGAACTTGATGTTTCCTTACTAACTTTTATTTCTAATAATTTGCAGGTTCATCAAGGTGAATTGAAGTACAATTTTCCAAGTTCTAATCCTAGAACCATTGGTGAATTGGTGATGTTTCACGGCCTAACATGTTGCTACCAACAAGCATGGGGTTTTGTCTTGCCTAAACAAGAGAAAATGATCTTCCTAATTAGTGCTTCAAAAGATGAACTTTATACTTACGATTCTGCCCTAACTAATTCTTTGCCTTTATGGATTGTTTTGCATGCCAATGAACCATGGATACTTGTGTCGAGTACATTTGGCTTAATTATTGTTAATCATCTTGCCATGAATGTGATAGAATTTTGCCCTATACTTCTTTGTTATTATGGTGGAGTTTATGTGCTTATCATGGTTATGCCTTTGAGTGTACTTAGTGAGCTTACTTTATCTATGCAAATGCGTGTTTTTTATTGTGTGTGTGGATTGAGTAGCATCCTGTTGAAAGATACATGTGTGCATGATATGACTAGTTCTTTGAGGATTAAGAAGTTTAACAAATTTATCTATTTACTCCAATATCCTCAATCTGCAGTTAGCTTTAGTACCCCTACGTGTTGCATTTGTTCTAGTCATGGGAGTATTGTTTTGCGTTTTTGTGGTTTAATTCTTCTAGTGAAGCCATACGTTCCACGTGATTTTATACGTGTTATGGCTTTCAAATTCATTGTTATTGTTGCTAAGATTGTCAACGTGTGTGATATAGTCTATCATCTTGGACTCATGAGTTTTGATAAGGCTGTCCATCTACTCTATGACTTTCATGCAAAAAGTCGTTTGAGTTTTGATGTGAAAAGCACTAGTTTAAATCAATTTTTGAGTCTTTATAAGTTGTTTAATATTTTTGAGCTTTGTGATCCTTATTTATGTGAGTGTGATACATGTTCATATCGTTTTGTTAGTGAGTTTTTGCATTATGCTAAATGTCCTCATGTGTTGTGTGCTAACCAAGTTGATAATTTTCTTGGTGCAACTAGTGTTTGTGTATCCTTTGTTTTTACTCATCCTATAATTTTTGTGTTTGATCCAGGCATAGATTGGAAGGATGATTGTGACCATAGTGAGGCTACATGTGATACGTATTCGTGGTTCATGGAACGTGAGCATCCTTGTTGGCCTTGGTTCGTGCATAAGTTAAGATCGTGGTTGAAGCGTGCTTGTTGGTTCCACTTCAAGCTAAGTAGAAGGCATGCTTCATGGCTTGCATTTATCCACATGTTACCTACAATTCTTCTCCTCAAGAAATCGTTCGATTGGAGACAAATCGCCTTTAAGAGGAGGGGAATGATGCGAATCCGGTGGGCTACCATATATATATTCACATTCAAGCCATCTCATGATCAAGTTAAGCCACTTAGCAATGTGGACGAGCAATCACTGCCTTGTGTTACCATGCTAAGTGTGCATGAGGATTCAAGCAACATCACTCCATGATTTGGTTTACTTTAGTTAATAAAAGTGCAAACCAGAAGACTCGCACCTGTTAGCCATGGGCACGCCTTACAAGCCAGAGTCTTCTGATCCCTCTCCTGCACGTAGAGCGTGGGCACGTCTTACAAGCTAAAATCTTCTAGTTGTTGAATTATTGAGCAGTCTGTTTCCATTCTTAGTTAGGTTAAAATAAATTCCTAATTGTTTAGCCTCTAGTATTATTAGTGGTTTCCTAAAAACTAGTTTCCTAGTTAGTTAAGGTTTCGGTTCTTCAAGCTTCCAAAGCTGACCAAATTTAGGTTTCCTACTTAGATTAGGATTTCGTGTCTTGTAGGCTGTAAATAGCCCTTCTTATTTTGATTTTTAACAACAAGAATTTTCAGAAATAACTTGAGTGTTTAATCACCTCTCTTGCTTCCTTGAAGCGGCTTGAATACCTTAGAGAGTTCTTTAGGTGTTCACTTGACTTATCAATTCAAGACCATGTTGAATTGTGGCGTCTTCTACCTTATACGAACGTTCGTTGTCGAAGTACTCAACGGGTGAAGGTCTTCCGCTGTGTGTTCCAACTTTGTCTACCAATATCCTTGATCCTACGCTTGTCGTGTGCAGGTTGCGTTACTTGTTAACGTAGTTCGTACCACCTTCAATGAAGTGGATTCTGGTTACTTTCTTCCAGCAATTGAGTCAATTCCAGTGCCAACTGTGACTCACTCTCTGTTCATTCTTAGGCTGCCCAAACGGCATCTCACGTGGTTGAAGTTATGGGCCGTTCGATCATCAATTCTTCTTGCCCTTCAAGCCATTGATTCGTCGACGAATCTTCTTAGAGGGGAGGGGAATGATGCAATCCTCTCTAGCTGGCTAGTTATTTCAATTGTTTCTTCAAGTTTCAAGTTTTGTTTCTTCAAGTTTCGAGTTTTGTTAAGTGTTAGTAGTAGTTGTTTTACTCATTGATTAATAGTGTTAGGTACTAGCCGAATTAGTTATGCAGCTAAGGTGTTAGTTTCCTACTTGGCTAAGGGAACTAAGTGTCATTAGCTAGTCCTTTTCTAACTAGGTTAGGAAATCAGTTGTAAGCCTATTTATAGGTCGGTATTTATTCAATAAAGGTAGATGAATATTTTCAGAAATATTGAGAGCTTTTCTCTTGGTTCTTGCGAGAACAACCCTTGAGCACCTTAGACGGAATTCTAAGTGTTCAAAAAGATTTTATCAATCAAGAACACATTGATTGTGGTGCCTTCCACCATCAATCTTGGTCTCGAGTCACCCTGATCAAATTGATATCTCTGCTGCGAAACTGTGGTGAAATCGTCTAGGTCCTGTGAACTTGTCATGCTACGGGTTTCATCTGAAATAGGGTGAAGGATCGTATCATGGGGACTGGATTGGGCTTCACGGGGGCCATGTAGCAGCTAAACCAGAAGGAGGATGAAGGAGCGGAGCTAATCTGCTCTGTAGCTGAGTTGAACCTATAATGGGTATACCCTCCTGCTCGATTGTGATGTTAGCTGACTTGGAGGGTTGTGTAGGGGCGAACCTCTTGGCAGTAGGCTGCTGAGAGGCCTCCTGAGGCCTAGCCCTTTTTGTGGGACCTCCCTTCTTCTTTTGTCCTCCCCTCCTCCCAGCAAGGCCTAACTAGAGTTGGAGGCTACAGAACTACCCCCTGGCTGGTTGATCCCCCTGTGGCTAGTCAGATTGGGTGGGAGGAGAAAGAGTGCCAAGAAGCTGCTACAACCTTCTCACTGTAATGAAGAGAAAAGAGGAGGGAAAGTGGTCAATTCAGTTAAAAAATGCACAGAGAATATTGAAAACAAGAGGGGATTTAAAGTAAAAGAAAAATAGGATATGCAGAAGGAGAGCATGTAGAAGGTTATAGTTCTCAAAATTCTCAGGGATTAGATCCCTATCCTTATCCTAGACACTAGAAGAGATCTGATCAGCCTAACCGTAACAATCTGGTCAGTGGAAACTCCTTGGCATGCACCTTGACTGGGGAATCCAGGAGCAGTCCTAGAGCATCCATATCCAAGTCTCCTGGATAGGGATCGGTCTCAACCTCCTCGATCTTTCAAACGTTAGGAGGGAAGAGAGTGTTTTTAACAAAAAAAGGTCCGCTTTCTAAATTTTGATGAAGGTGGGGACTCCATAGAAAATGTCTTGGGTACCCTTCTATCTTTGCTACCAGGACGACAGGCAAGGTATTACCACTAAAGTTGGGATGCCTTGAACAAGTAATGTGCTCAAAAAAGAGAAAGATAATAGGGAATAGCATAGAGACGACAGAAAGTTGAAAAACCAACTATGTGCGTAATGGGATTAGGATGGATTTGAGTAATCCTAAGATCCCAGTATGTAAGAATGTCAAAAAGAGTTGCCGAGATGGGCAACTTGAGCCCAACTATAAGCTGTTCCCTACAAATGGCAACGAAGCCCTCGAAGATCAGTAGGCTCTGTCCTTAGGCCTGGCAGCTCTGGGCTCAAATGCGGCAGGGATGGAATAAGTGTTGGCCAACCTGGCTATACTTTCAAGAGAGAGGGTAGGATGAAAAACCTCTAGTTGACCAAAGTCAATGGAGTTTGAATCAGTCTACTCGGGCTATATACCGAGGCCAGGCTGCTCAGCCTCGCATATCGAGCTGACCATTCTCTACCTCCACCTCTTGGTCTAGAGGAAGGGAAGAGGCAGAGGGGGAGGCATTAGTAGTAGGGTTTTGGGCCACTTGATCTAATGGATCCTCTCTAAACTCTATGGAAGGAGTGCAAGAAGAAGAGGCAGGAAAACTTATGATTTCTACGGGGTTTGACAACTTTGCGAGATACTCAGGGTTGGAGTTTTGGCTGGCAGAAGTAAAACATGAGGAAGGGGAAGAAGAAAATATATCTATTTCTACCCTATTAATCCTACGAGACCATCACCTTGGTAAATTGGTGGTGATGTTTGAATGATCGGACACAAAGGAATGAGAGGAAAACTTACTAGTTGTTCAGGAGAATGACAAGTAGGAATGAATGAAGAGGAAATCTTTACCCAAAAATGAACGGATACACCAGAAATTAGAGAGGATGTCAGAACTTGAGGAAAAGACTACTTGCTTAAGTGTTGGAAAAAAGAGAAAAGCAAAGAGTGGGATATGATGTTGGAACTACCTATTTATAGACAGAAGATATAGGGAAAAAGGGAGCAATTTTCATACTTTAAAATTTGAAAAGATAGCCATTAATGCAGTACGGCAATCAAGGATGGGATGTGATAGTTGGCAGGAGCAGTTGTGACTTTTCAGAGGAAAAATACCTGCATAAGGAAGCCAAAAAGGCTATGGTAATGATGACCTAGCATCCAGTCATGTGTCATGAGGACTTAGACCAAATCCATGTAGACAAATATGAATCTGGTGAATTAGGCAAGTGAGGGGGTAGGTCCTATGTGCCTGCCACATGGCTGTCGACCAGAGTTCCCCAAGAATGGACATTGTGACTGGAACTTAATTGATTAGGATAGTGGCTAGCAATTAGGGATTACGATCACCTTAATTGGAGGCCTAATCTCACAAACAAGGTAAGAAGTGTGAGGACCTAGAATTTCTTGAATTATACACCCGAAATTTCTTGAATTATTTGCTCATATTTCTTGCGAGACACCCTCAATTTTTCATGAATTATCTTTCATTGTATTCATTTAAGTGCAAATCATTTTCTTTAAACATTGGTAACACAAAATTTTCATTTAAGTGCATTATTTTCCTTAAGTACTCTATTTTGTATGTATTGTACGAAATTAATTTGGAATTGTATTTTACATATTTCATGTAGCCAAATACATAAACTTATATGGTATTAAGTGGATCACATTTTACATTAAGGGATTTGGTGGCAATTTGCAAAGATATTATCCTATTTTTGGCCAAGAAGATGACACTTGTCAACAATCCAACAAAGCCTTGACTTAAGACTTTCTATTTAATCTCTCATCTTCAAAAAATTGAACTAATTTTCTTCTCTCTCTTGGCCGGCCACATGAAGGAGAAAATCACTAAAACCCTAAGCATGATTTAGCCATTTTAAGTGAGGAAAAACATCTTCAAGGGAAACCCTAGCTTAGATTGTTGCTTGATCATCAAACTTGGTTGGAAGAATTGGAGCTTTTGGGGTGGTTTTCTCTCTCAACTCTCAAGGTAATTAGTCACTTAACTTTGCTTTAGTTATTTTTAAAATTCAAAAAGGATGCATGATAGTTAAGTTTAAGGTGTTTGGGGATGATTATTGGATGGATTGGATTTGGTGTTTTGCTTCTCAAAATTTCAGCCAAGAATTTCTGTCTGTTTTTCTGTCCGAATTTGCTTGGTATATTCGAAGATGTTGGGAGCTGATTTAGCCTTAGCCTAAAGCATGAAAGTTGTAGAGAATTGAGTGAGGATTCTTCCTGTAAATTTTCAGATGAATCCGAGCACTGTATCATGTGAAATAACTAAATTACCCCTGGTGCCCTGTTTCTGTCCAAACTGATAATTAGCCTCTGAAATTGGTTAGTTTGACTGGGAAGATGACTGAATTGGTTGTCGATGCCTTCTTAAGAATTGTAGCCTTGTATTGTAGCTTTCAAATGCCTTTGGAATTACATGAATTGGACTTGTGTCCGTTGAGTTATGATTAATTGAATCAGGCATGTCAGTAAGATTCGTAGAGAGATGTAAACCTGAGAATCTGGGGGCTGTTTTGGTAAATTTGACCTAGTTAGAATGGGAACTGGATTGAGATGTCTTCATGAGAATTGTAGAGATATGTCTTAGCTTCGAAATGGTATGAGATTCATCTCAATCGGATAAGTATAGCTCAAGTTATGATCAAAATACCAAGAGATGATAGAAACTTGATAGTTTGCCTACCAAGTGTTTGATAAAATGTTTGTGTGAAACTAGTGGTTATGCACATCAAGTGTTTGATGAAATGTTTGGTATGAAACTTGTGATTCTAGGACTTGGCTTGAAATGGAGATATCTATTGCAGACAAGTGAAGCACGCTGTGGTTGGTGAGTGTTCCAACTCGTTTCAACTAAAATGTTTTACTAGAATTTAATTGTGAAATGACTTACTACCTTACTTTGATCTTGCCATCTAAAACTTGTTGCTCATTTTATTACTTGTGAAATGGTTTACTAACCTACTACTTCACTTGTTTTCAAATTTGCTCTCATCTTGTTTCTAAACTTGTTTTAACTAGTTTTTCAAACATGTCCAAATTTGTTTTCCCCACTTATTTACACATGAAACATTTTACTACTATTCTTTTAAATGACACATTTTTCAATTATTTGTAAGTATTTCAAAATGTGTTTTAAACTCTTTACAAACTTCTTTTGATGCTTAATGTAGTTTGTTGTGTGAAATAACTTGATCCGTGAAGTTGTTAATATCTAGATGATTGTTCGATCTTATTTCCGAAATTGTTTTCACACTTGATTTCCAACTTGTTTTGGAACTTATTCCACTTGCTTGTCAAACTTGTTCTACTTGATTTTTAGACTAGCTTTTCACTGGTTTTCACATGAAATATTCCGTTACTACTTTTTCTAAATGAAATATTTTTCTAGCATTTCGAGTGTTCAAACTATATGTTAACTTATTTGTAAGTATTTTCTACTACTCTTTATAAATGTAAACGTTTTCAATTAATTGTGAGTATTTTAAACCGTATTTCAAAATATTTATAAACCGATTCATTTGTTTATAAACCTATTTGTGATATGCTTGTTTTACAAATTGATTTATCAATGTGCACAAGTGAAATAATTACTATGAAATTAACTTCCATTTCACTTGCTATTACATGTGAGTATTCCTTATATGATATGTGAATTACATGCTTATGTGATTAATACTTGATGTTACTTGATTTCATAAGTGTTAAATACCTGCTTTTAGGCGAGTGTACTTTATCGACTCACCTAACCGCCTATAACTGCTTAACCTGCTTTACTTCTCCATCGCTTGTATATTACTGGGCATGATTGTAGGCCATGTGTACTTTTACCATCGTATGTTCATTACCTCTCCTAGTATGCTAGGTATCGGAACGCACCTGCCACTCTCGCCAGGACTCGATCGATCAAATTCATTCTAACCATGGTTTATGTTAAAAGATACAACTATCGTGACTGGTTCAACTTAATACATCAAATCAACCACCAGAGTTCATTCTACAAACCCTTAATACAATAATCCAAAAGGTAATTCAGGAATTGTTTCCAAAAGTCATCACCGGTAAGATTTTTACACCAAACAAACTTTAAAAGACTAGATCTGGTCTCCCGGTCCGCCTCCGATCCCGATCTAAAACCCCAAAAATTTGGAAGGGAAAATATAAGTGAGCTTTAAAGCCCAGTGAGAGTCCGAAAACACATAGTAATTAAGCACATAGACATAACAGCTTTAGTAAAACATTAATGTCCATATAGGACCAGTTTTCAAGTCCCGTAAAGTTTCCAATTAAGGAAAGTCAGAACAGTAGTTTCTTTTCCAAATATCGTTTCAAACAAGAATATTCATGGTGCTCATTGAGCCAATTAAACAAGCAATTATGGAATAACAGTACACAGAATAATGGATTGGTACGCTCTTAGAGGTGGCTCCTCAATGAACGTGGCACTTAGCCCCCCATCAAACAATCAATAGCAACAGAATAATCTTAGAGAAGAAAACAGCGACTGTCATTTTATTTTCATTCTCCAACCCCTTTCACCCAACTTCTGGATCCAAAACCAAACAAGCAGGAGGTGGTGTACACTGGTAACCTTAAATGGGACCTGTGGTCCGCCGATCTCGCACCCCACCGCTGCCTGAATAGGACTCACTGGTTTGGGATCCCTCACTCATGCAGCTGACATGCACAAAGCAGTACAAAGTGGTTTAGTTTATTAGTTTAGAGGCGAGGGACAACCCACAATCAATTTCAACCTCGAGCCCCTTAGAGAGTGCACCAGCCTTTAGAGGGGCCTTTGAAGGCCAGCCTCTTCACCTCAAGCCTCAATTTGTTGTTCGCTTAAAACAAAACATACTAAACCACTTAAGCACGCTGAGTCAAGTAATAAACTTACTTTACATAAAACCCTAATTTCAATCATTCAACAATAAATCACATTTAGAAACATCTGTCATACAATAACAAGTTACACCTAGCGACAAGGATCAAGTAGAAACAAATAGGAACCCTCACCTCAGCTTGGTCAAGGTTGAGTAAATGAGTCAAGTCCTCGGCCTCAAAGTCCTCGCTTGTATCACCGACGGCCCAGGTACATAATTATTATATCAACTTTAATTATTAAAATCAAGTTTGACCAATCCACTTCTTTTATGAAAACAAGAGTGTATTTTGATTCATCTAACGAAGTTGATAGAGTGATAAAACGGTGGTTCAATTTTTGAGAACATAGGTCTTGTTAGTTAGGTCGAAATGCTGAGTTTCAAAAAATCGGCAAAATTAGGTTGGAACAATTTTAATAGTTGATTTTAAAAGGATTTAGATAAGCGTAGTGTATTACGTTGGGAAATTAGAAGAAAACTTGCCTTGGTTAGAAAATTGACTAATGATGTTTAAAATTATTTGTCATAGTACAAAACAAGTTTCCATGACTTTGGTTTGAAACAAATTTGATTTTGTTTTACATATTTGAAACAAGTTTTACGTGCCAAAATTGAATAGTGAAAGTTAAGGTTTTGGTCAAACAACCATATTTTGAAAATATGAAGTTCTTACGGTTTTCGTGGCCAAAGCTAATCTGCCATAGTTTCTTTCAAAATCAAATCGGAGTTCTACTTATGCAAATTGTACAATTTTGGAACCGTTGAAAACTAGTTTCATAGCTTTATTTTCAGAAAACACCAAAACCAAAATCATTTTAGAAATCGGTCAAGTTTGGCCATTAACATTCAAGATCGTCATTTCAGAAATTTGCAGATTTGGTTTTGAGCGATGTTCATCAGTTTGCCACATGTGGAAAATGAGCTGGGCGTAAGGTACCAATCGAAGCTTTTGGTCTAGTTTCAAATTCCCTTGACAACACTTGATTTGAGTTATAAACAGTGATATACAAGCATTCTATTTTAGTTCGATTTGCCTCGATTTCTTGGAAAATGTAGTTTGAGCAACTTTGTTGAAATTTTTTTCAATCAGTCGCTGGTTAAAAGTTTGTTGGTCTCCAGTATCCCAAGCTGGACTTTAACATGTAAAGCATCCATTTAACAACCCAAAGATCATGTATACGGTCAAAACTAAACAATAGTTGCAAGTAGACAAAATTTGTTTTAAGTTGAAAGCCACCAAGTCTTGTTCTTCCTTTATTTTTTCTTCCTTGTTGCAAGACCAACATCTACTCAAAAGCCAAGTTTTATTTCATTATACATCCAGTTCTTAAACTGACCGAATGTCTTTCAGCAAGGAAAAATAGATATGTAACTTAAAGAAAAGCAAAGAATCTAGGCTTTGAAAAACTAGAAGTTTGACTGGAAAGCTTTCTTAACTAAACCCCACTCGATCAAGTAAAATGCTACATGCATGGACTGATCTCAACAAGTTATAATCAAGAGAAACTTTGTAAGACAGGCAAAGTCTTCAGCTAACCATGTTCAAAACCAGCAAGAAAATCGAGGTTCTTAAACAATAACAAACAAAAGGAAGAGTCCAACCACATTCAATCATCATGCATGGAGTAAGTAGAACAAAATCTATGATTTAAAGCTTCGGTCAACTTAGGGACATCAAGAAAGATGCTCCTTATCAGTCCACCAGATTTCCAGCAATATAACAAGGAAGTATATGCATGAAAACAAGATTTCAAGTCCACTAGTGCATGAATGGCAGTTTTAGGAATCAAGATGATATCTTTAGAAGGTAAAACAGTTTCTTTATGCTAAAGAGGATGAAAAAAAAAATGAATTCCTACCTCCAACCGGTCTCAAGAAACAAATGCACAAGTGCTGTGTTTGAGCTAATGAAGTCCGGTTCCCAGCTACAAGAAGAGAAGCATGCTAAGAATGGAAAAACTAGGCTACGGAAAAAAATTTTTACGAGAAGCTACAGCTTACCCTTTTTCTTGATCAAGAAACGGATGAACAAGGGTTGCTTGGGTTGAATCAAGTCTGGTTTCCGGCTACAAGAGATGAAATAAGCTAAGGGGAAAACCCAAGCTATCAAGGAAGTTTACAAAAGTGGATAGAGTTTACCTCTTGCTTGCCCTAGATTCGGATGGAAGGAGAACAGCCTTGCTCTTCCGGATTTCAAGCTTGTTTCCAGCAGCTTGCAGCCAAGGTAACTCTTGGTGCAAGGCTTGATTGGTCAAGAATAAGACAAGTAATGGAGGGGGAGAGGAAGAGCTCTCGGTTGGGAGCTTGAGGAAAATTTGCTGAAGTGAATGTGTGAGTGAATTGGAGAGACTGGAAGAGAATTTGAAGGTAATGCTGATAAGAATTTCGGATGGCCTTGAGGGGATAGAAAGGAACCTGATTTGCCTTGTTCAAGTAAGCAAATTTGCTGAAATGAATGCCAAGTGGCAACCGGTTGTTCTTCCATTGGGCATGAGGGGTGGTGATCATCATTATCTTTGGCCAAACTTTTCAGCAAGAAACCGTTAAATGGCAGTCATGTAGAGGTGGAAAAGGGTGGCTGAAATCCTTGCTGGAATTGTGAAGTTATGTCCGAATTTGTGAAGCTATGTCTGAATTTGTGAAGCTATGTCCGAATTTGTGAAGCTATGTCTGAATTTGTGAAGCTATGTCCGAATTTTATTGGAGGGAAATATTGATTCGAAATTTGCTGAGAAAGAATAGTTTCAGCTACTACAATTTGAGGAGCAGCAACGGAGAGAATCAAATGAAGCTCTCGGAAACGATGAAACTTGTTCAAGTTGTTAACTTATCCCTAGCAAGAAATCAACAAATGGTGATCATGTAAAGGTGAAGATGAGTGGCAAGATTTTTCCTAGCTGGAAAATTGGGATGGAATTTTTCCGAAATCTTTTGAATGATTTTTTTAGCTACAACCAAATTTGTCTTAAGAAGGTTTAAATGAAACCGATTGATGAGGGAAAAATGGTTAAACTTTGTATAAATGATGGTAGTGATTTCAAGGAAATTTATATAGGTTTTTTTTTTTCCTGATTAAGCACATGCTCAAGCAAAAATTTATAAGAATTATTCATGAAAATTCTAAACAAGCTTTAGGTTAAACTCACGGCCCTCACAACCACATTGGCTGAACAAGACCTTTCCCCCTTCGTTATCGGTCTATTCGGAAGCCCTTCCGGTAGGTTGGTACTTAGGCAATCTGTATACCTCGAAAGTATTACCACCGGAGGGATAAGGTGATGGCCAGATGAACGGGGATTGTTCGTGAGTTATAAGGTGAAGTGGACTAGTGAAATAGCTCCAAGTGAGCACCGACCTTTTATAACTGATTTAATGTTTATTAAGCACGTTCTTCTAAGTAGAGCCGATCCGAGCAAGTCTCCTCGTGAAGACCGATCTCCAGTCGGCGGCTTCAGTATTATTCTGTCCTAGTTGAAAAGTGTCCTGTGAGTGTGCTTGATTATTTGTCAAAGTGCTTGTGTGATGGATTAGATTATTTTGTGAATTGTTTTCGTCTTGCAAATTTCTAGTGAAAAGTACTTTCTCACGTGATTTTAAAGATTTGAATATTCCAATGTTTTCGTGCTCTGATAAAACAGTTAAATTCTAAATACTTATTTTCTCGGAACCTCACTAAGCATTAGCTCACCCCAAAATATTTTATTTTCCCCCCCACAAGGCTCAAGATGAAGGAAAGCAGGAAGTGATCTTTCTTAGTGTGACTAGCTGGATTATCTCTTGTACTATTTGTAATATTGGACAGTTGGACTTTTGGTGTATTTGGATTAGTTGGAAATGTAATTATTATTTGAAGATCCTGCATTGTCATTATTTGAGATCTGTAATATGATTGAGGATCTGTAGTGAGTCCTGGCGAGAGCTGGACAGGCGGTCCGCTGACTCCTTTGGTTCGCCTTAAGGGAAGGTGGGGCTATCCCAAGAACAACTTTGATGCAAGCCCAAATTCTTCATGAATCAAGCTCAAGTCGAGCCCCACATGTGCAAGAATTTTCATGCGAAGTTTGATGGGCGCGTGTTGATGTGAGTATGGATGCCAATGTGTGTTTACAAGTTTGTACTAAGTTCAAATGCCCCGAGTTGATTCATTCCAAGTTGGACCATTCAGAAAATCATCCTAAGGTGGTTAGAGAACTTGGGAAACATTGGTCAAGTGCACGGAGGAAGAAGCATGAAGCTGAAACTTGGAGAAAATACAGAATGGTGCGATCCGCGACCCATGCCTCGCGGATTCCAGTCGTGAATTTTCATAAATTCTCCACTTTTCACGTATTTTCTTTAGTTTGTTGTTTTCATTGGTTTAGTTATTTAATTAGTCATTCTTATGAATAAATGGCAAGCTATGTGAGCTATCTTAAGCTAGTAGTTATTAGTTTACTATGTTTCCATATTTGACTAGGATTAGTCTAGTTAAATGAATCATAGTTAGTTTAGGATTTTGGTTACTTAAGAATTTCCAAATAGCTTTAGGGTTTGTTTTGTAAGGCTATAAATAGCCTACTTTTCCATCGTTTAATGGTAGACAATTTTGATGAAATAAAATTGAGAGTTTTTCTCTTTCCTGTTCCTTGGGAACGACTCTTGATACAAAGTGAATGAGTTCCTTTGTTCAACTTAGGCTTATCAATCAAAGAACGCATTTGATTGTGGTGCCCTTCTACCCTTTCTAAACAATCTCGAGTTGCCCTTGATTTGTTTAGGAATTCCATCCTTGATACCAAGGTTTGTTAACCACGTGATTAACAAGTCGAGGTCCTTTTTGCACCCATAACTATTCAAGATAGATCATTCCGCTGCGTCGCAAATTCGTGTCTTCAAGAAGCGGGAGTTTGGAGATTCGGGTTCGTATCACGTGTTGTGTTTGTTTGGAAGTCTTAAATGAGCTAGCTTTCGTCGGGCAAAAGACTAGTCCTCGTTTGGGTGCAGGCGCGTGATGTGGGCACATGGAATTTGATTATGACCAGAAGACTAGTTCTAGTCTGGATGCAGGCACGTGATATGGTCACGTGAAATTTACTTAATTTTTTTATTTTTATTATTGGTAATTCTTATGTCGTTAGTACCAATAGGATTAGGTTAACATCTTCCAACTTGAATTAGGTTATTGTAAGGCTATTTAAAAAGCCAAGTCTTTTCATTATTCAACATAAGTTGTGATCAAACAAAAACAAACCGAGAGCATTCTCTCTTGCTTTGTTGAGCTCCTTGAATATCTTATATACATCTTTGGTATTCGAATTGACTTATCAATCTAAGAACACGGTAGATTGTGGTGTCCTCTACCATACCGAGGTTCGTTGGCCACGTGATCAAGGGGTTTAGGTCTACTCCACTGTGTTTTGTCGTGTCAAACGTTGATACATCTTCTAGATCCTAGTCACATCTTGTATGGGTTTCATCACACGATTGGCGATGCTTGTATCAGTTGGCATCAGAGCTAGTTGAAGGTATCACGTTACATCCCTTGTTCTTGAGTAAATTTTGTGTCTTCATATTTGCGTTTTGCTGTTTCAAAAAAAAAAATTACTATTCATCAGTTACTGTTCATCTGCTGTCACTGTTCACGCATTGTTACTGTTCATCCAAAGTGATTGTGTCTCATATTTGTGTAGGATTGTTGTTTTTCTTCATTCTTGTGTCTTGATCTTGTGAATTTCTAGTTGCACATTTCTTTTTCACAAAAAAAAAAAAGAAAGCTGCTAGGGTTTTGTTGCGTGTTTGTGTTCTTGTTAAATCCTCTAAGTCATATCTTGTTGTGTCTTCTTGTTGTTCCTCCACATCATTCTTGTTGTTCTCTTCAAGTCGTTCTTGTTTTGTTCTTGCCAGAATTTTCTTGTTGTTGTCCGAAATTTCTTGTCGCTAGGGTTTCTTTATCCTCATCCGCTAGGATTTCTTGTTGGTGTGTTGTCCAATCTTCCGTTTCTATCCAGCTTTAAACGTTTGTGTTGCACGTGAATTCTGTTTAGCTTGTCTTGTTTGTGTCTTGTTCGAATCCTTCTTTGCTGTTTAAAACAAAAAAAAAAAAGAAACCAAAAACAAAAGCTGCTAGCGTGAGTTTGAAACCTGAAACTTGTTCTGAAAGCTGCCTGCATTTTGGTGTCGTTTCTTGAAGGCATTAGTTACGAATTCTTTCCAGCAGTTGAGCCCAAACTCATCTTCAAAACTTCTTGAAGAATTTGGGTCTAAATTTGGAAATTTCATTAAGTTCTTGAGCAAGAAACACCAGCTTAAAATTTGGAAAAAGTTGAAGGACCAAAATCTATTTTGAACTTTGTGCTTTCGGACAGACTTCAAATACCCTTGTTTGATCCAAATTTCTACAACAAATTGCAGCTTTAGTGTTAAAGGAAACCTCCAAAAACTGTTGCAAATCGGATCAATAAAAGAAAGCACCAAATCAGCTTGCTTTTCCTTGCCTAAACAGGATTTCAAAATCTGATTTCCTTTTGTTTCCAGAACCAAATCGGAACACATTGGAAAATCTGGTGGAACTACTTGTGTACTTCGTAAATCCAATCTTGGACTTTGGCTGCACCAAACCTGATCTAATTAGTCCAGAAAACATACCAAAGATTCCAAATTAGTCTCGGTTTCCTGAACAACTGATCACCTGTCCAAATCAGTTTCAGATTCCTTTCTTCAAACCAAGTCAAGACCAAATTGCTCAGCTTATAACCTGAATTTTGGCAGCCAAGATCTGGCATTTAAGCAGCAAATTCTGATCGAAATCCAGCATCAACAATTCCAGATTCGCAAGGCATTTTACCTCAAAACCTGGTGTGCCGTTCGGGCCAATTTTGGATGCTTTTTCAAAACTGAAATTCCAGCCTTGAATCGAGCCTTTTGGGTAGATTTCAGCCAATCTTTTCATGAATTTACATTCTAGAAGTTGAGTCGAGTCCGACTAGTTTAATTCCAGTTGTGTTAGTGTCCGGTTTTTAAGTTCTGTAGTCAATTCTTATAGTTAGTGTTCAATCTTTCGTGTCCTATTTTCTCTTCATAGTCCATCATAATTAGTCCTTAAAGTGTTGAATTTGTTGATTTGAGTATTGTTTCAAATTCGTTTTCCTATTCTTTTTTTTTTTTAAAAGCCAACGGCCCACAATTTATTCAAATGCAAGGAGGGGGACCAGACCTAACCTCCGAAAATACAACTTTCTTTTGAATCGTTTTCCTATTCATACATCTTCGTATCTGTTATTTTTATTTCATCCTTAGTATTTTGGTAGTCTTATTTCTTGTGTCTTATCCCTTCGAAATTCATTCTTGGTGAATTGATCACGATCTCGTGGGCCAGAGTTGGTAAGTTGATCGTTTACTTGAGGGAGTTCTAATTTCTTCAAGATAAGCTATCACGAGCTTTGAGGGAATTGTGTGAGATTATTAGAGTGTCAAATTGAGTGAAAAAAAGCATGAGTGTTCAGTGTAAACACGTAAGGGAGTGAGTGAGGAAAATATATACTTGTTTCTTTACTAACTTTTTGCAGGTTTACTAAGCATGTCAGAGGAAGCTAATACATCCATATTTGACCCTAAACTAAACAATGGAGCATTAATGAGGGAATTCAAGTGCCTGTTAAAGGAATCCATGGAAACCTTACATGAGAGGATGGACCAAATTGAGCTTTCTCAAGCTTGATCAAGCACTGGCCGTTATAAAACTCCAAGGCAAGAGGAATTTGCCTCTAATGGCAAAGAGGAGGATTTCATTCGTTGGCCTAAGAGGGAAAAGAAGAAGGCCGAAGAGGGATTAAAAGGAGTTAAAATCAAGATCACTTCATTCCAAGGAAAATCCGATCCAGAAGCTTACTTGGAGTGGGAGCAACGCATTGAAATGGTCTTCAAGTGCCAGAACTACACCGATGAGTAGAAAGTCAAACTGGCAACCCTTGAGTTCACCGACTATGCAATACTATGGTGGGAACAGGAGCGCACTAGTAGGAGGCGCAATAGGGAAAGGGCCGTAAGTACATGGGAGGAACTGTAGACCATCATGAGAAAACAGTTTGTTCCTAGCCATTACTATAGAGAATTACACCAACTGTTACAAACCCTAGTTCAAGGAAGCCTAGCGTTGAAGACTACTATAAGGAAATGGAGATCACAATGCTACGAGCCGACATTGTGGAGGATTGAGAAGCGACCATGGCAAGGTTTCTCAATGGACTGAGATTAGACATTGCTGAATTAGTGGAGTTGCAAACATATGTGGATATGCCCGAGTTGGTTGACAAGGCGTCAAAGATTGAGAGGAGGCTTGAGAGGAGGCTTAAGAGGAGGGGTAACCCTCGAACTTCTAGCACCTCAGCTACACCTTCATGGAGAAGCAATCCAACATTTGAGCGGGAAAGGCCAAGCGTGAGAGTTTCAAAGTTCACTCCTAAGTCAGACCCACCCAAGCAAACGCCAAAGACAACTCCAAAACCGCAAGTCGATTCAACCAAGCCCCGGAATCACGACAAGTGCTTCAAATGCCAATGATTTGGTCACATTGCTTCGCAATGTCGCAATAGGCGAACCATGATCGTCCTACCAAGTGGAGACGTATCTCTAAAGATGAAGATGAGTTTGCAGATATGCCACTACTAACTGAAGAAGGTGAGGAATCTGGGGAAGAAATTGAGGCCACTGATGAACAAGTGGGAGTTACATTGGTAGCGAGACAACATCTTCTACACAGTTGTCACGTCAAAGGAAAAGTGTGCAGTCTCATTATTGATGCAAGAAGTTGCAGTCACGTGGCAAGTACCTTAATGGTGGATCATCTAGCCTTGCCTATGTTACGCCATCCCAATCCCTACTGCTTGTAATGGCTTAATGAGAGTGGTGATGTTAAGGTGACCAAGCAAGTGGTAGTATCTTTTCGGATAGGCAAGTATGAGGATGAGGTCCTTTGCGATGTTGTCCCTATGCAAGCTTCTCATGTCCTGTTGGAAGACCATGGCAGTATGATAAGAAAACTACACAAGATGGCTTCACCAACAAGTATTCCTTCGTGCACAACAATAAAAGGGTAACCCTTGTACCCTTAACCCCACAGCAAGTGCATGAAGATCAATTGCAACTGCAACAAGAGCATGAGCAAAAGCAGGCCAAGAATTAAACCGACTCTAAAGCAATAGTTTGAGTTAAGCCTGAGAAGAAATTGGCCAAGGAGGATCGACAAAAAATGAGAAGAAACCAAGCCTATTCGCCAAAAACAGGGAAGTTCAGAAACTACTCTTATCTAAGCGAGTTGTCGATATCCTGTATTGCAAAGACATGGTCTTACTGTCTAATAAATCATTAATTGATTTGCCTACTGATGTCTCTTCATTTTGTGCTAGAATGAAGGTTTTTGTATCACACGAAGCTATTGTGCAACTTGTTACATGTTGTTCTTATGTTGTCATATGTTTTAGTTCTTTAGTTATGTCTTTTAAGTCGCATCCTTTTGCATGTTTTAAGCATATTTTCCATGATATTTTCATGCCTCTAGATGCTATTTTCCATGAGTTTGGTTAGCTTTGCACGTTATGCAAGTTATTCATTTGCGAGTTTATGCATGTGACTGTTTTCTTACCTTTGTTAAATGCTATCATATACGTGTTAATACATGTTTGCATATCTATTGTTGCTGCCATTTGCATGTGTTGAGTCATACGAATGCAACACACTTATGATTTCTTATCCTTTGAGGTATGCATTGTCTTTCTTAGTTGCTGATTTGCATCTGATGCTTCTAGAGAGTTATCATCTTGTGTGCAATTTCATGAATCTGGATCTCAACTAGATTCTACACTTTGTCATTTCCTTTGTCGCATTTTTGATCTAGGAATCGACCTAAGGAAGATGTACTGTACAACCATGCCTTTGTTTGTCCGTAAGGAAAGATTGGGTCAAAGGCATGCTACCTAGCTCCTATTCAAAGCATTGTATTTTGCACTATTGTTGTCCAAACGAAGCTTCGATTTGAGGACGAATCCTTTCAAGAGGAGGGGAATGATACGAGCCCAAATTCATCATGAATCAAGCTCAAGTCGAGCCCCACGTGTGCAAGAATTTTCATGCCAAGTTCAATGGGCGCATGTTATGCTTGTTTGGAATTCTTAAATGAGCTAGCTTTCATCGGGCAGAAGACTAGTCCTCGTCTGGACGCGGGCACGTGATGTGGGTATGTGGAATTTGATTATGACCAGAAGACTAGTCCTTGTCTGGATGCGGGTGCGTGATGTGGGCACGTGGAATTTTCTTAATTTTATTATTGGTAATTCTTATGTCGTTAGTACCAGTAGGATTAGGTTATTGTAAGGCTATTTAAAAAGCCAAGTCTTTCCATTATTCAACATAAGTTGTGATCAAACAAAAACAAACCGAGAGCATTCTCTCTTGCTTCGTTGAAGCTCCTTGAATATCTTAAATACATCTTTGGTATTTGAATTGACTTCTCAATCTAGGAATATGTTAGATTGTAGTGTCCTCTACCATACTGAGGTTCGTTGGTCACGTGATCAATGGGTATAGGTCTACTCCGCTGCGTTTTGTTGAGTCAAGTGCTGATAAGTCTTCTAGATCCTAGTCGCGTCTTGTACCGGTTTCATCACCCTGTTGGCGATGTTCGTATCAAACTTAACTTGACCTAGTACGATACTAACTCTCGTTACTGTACTACGCCTATAAATATAGATGCCAGCACCTACAATAAGCTCTCCAACCCATGATACTTCCTAAAACCTACTATTCTCTAACCATTGGAATTTGACTTGACCGTCGAAGTGACGTTGAAGATTTGACCCAAGACACTTCATGTAGTCTTTCTTTGCCTTGCAAGTTGAACCTCAGGGGGTTTCTATCCTTATTGCCAACTTCACACTAGTCTACTCGGGTCAGTTTGTTGCATGGGAGGCCAAGCTTCATCAGGTAGAAATAGATATAGTTTCTTCTTCCCCTTCCTCATCTTCTATATTTGCTGGCCAAAACTCTGATCCCGAGTATCTCTCAAAGTTGTCAGACCCCAAAGAAGTCATTAGTTCTCCTGCCTTTTCTTCTCGCACTCCTTCCATTGAGTTTAGAGAGGATTCACGAGATCACGTAGCCCAAAACCCTGCTGCTAATGCCTCCTCCTTTGCCCATTCCCTTCTTTCTAACCAGGAGATAGAGGGAGCCTAGAGTTGCCGGTCCTGAGAATAGAGCCTGCTGACCCCTTGAGGGCTTCGTTGCCATTTATAGGGAGCAGCTCATAGTCGGGCTTCGGCTGTCCATCTCAATAGTTCTTTTTGATATTCTTACATACTAGAATTACCCAAGTCCATCCCAATTCCATTATGCACATAGTAGGTTTTTCAATTTTCTATTGTCTCTGTGCTAACTATTCTCTTTCTCTTTTCCAAGCATATTACTCACTCAAGGCTTCCCAACCTTGATAGTACTACTTTGCCTACTGTACTGGCTGCAAGGACGGGAGGGGTACCCAAGGCATTTTCTATAGAGTCTCCACCAATTTGAAGGGGGGCTTATTTTTTTTTGTTAAAAACACACTCTTCCCTCCCAATGTTTGAAAGGTCAAGGAGGTTGAGACTAATTCCTATCTAGGGGACTTGGATGTGGATGCCTTAGGACTACTCCTAGACTTTTCAGTCAAGTTGCATGCCAAGGAGTTCTCCACCGACTAGATTACTGTAGCTGGGTTGATTAGATCTCTGTCCAGTCCCTAGAATAAGGATAGGGATCTAACTCCTAAGGATTTCAAGAATTGTAACCTCCTACATCCTCTCCTTTTGCGTATACTCTTTTTCATTTACTTTTATTTCCCTCTTGTTTTCTATATTCTCTATTTCATTTAAGAAATAGACTAACTACTTTTCCTCCTCTTTTCTCTTCATTGCAGTGAGAAGGTTCTCACAACTCCTCCTACTTCTCCCCCTGAATATGATCAACCACAGAGGTCCATCTACCGTGGGTAGTTCGGCTGCGCCCAGCTCTACTTAGGCCTCCCCGTGAAGGAGGCCAAAAGAAGAAGGGAGGTCCCACAAAAAGGGTCCAGCCTCAGGAGGCCTCTCACTAGCCTAGTACCAAGAGGTCCACCCCCATGCAACCCTCTAGGTTAGCTAGCATCACGATCAAGTAAGAGGGTCCGCCCATTATGGGCTCAACTCCGCTACAAAGCAGATCAGCTCCATTCTTTCACCCTTCTTCTGGTTTAACTACTACATAGCCTTTGTGAATCCTAGTCTGGCCCCCACCATGCATGACCTTGACCATTTCTACCCAAAGTGGGCTTTCTATAAATGACTAGATCGAATACTCTCAAGTTTCCTGGAAGTAGGTCCCAGAGTCCTTCCTTCCTAGGGTCCAAAGGTTTTTTTAAGTTGGCTAGTCTGTCCAAGCTGCTGGATATGTACTACACAACCAAGGCCCAGGTATTTTAATTTCTTCATGTTACATTGTTATTATTAGTTTACATAACTAAATCATTTAAGACTTTTTGCAATTGTTAGGTAGGAGTTGCCGTCACTGCCATGACCCACCACATGGGAAGACCTCATCTCCGAGCTGGGGAAGGTCGTGAAGGTGATTCACTCTCTTGAGCAACAAATTAGAAATGTCAAAAAAAGATGGGACTCTCTTCGAAACGAACTTAAGAAGGCCAGGATGAGTTAAAAACCTCCGGGGAGCTAGCAGCACATCTTAAGGCTAGCTTGAATAGGGAGTGGGAGAGCTGTAGGGAGCCAGAGGTCTGCTGAAATATCGAGCTAACCCGCCTATATGATAAGGGATAGAGGAAGGCTATTTGGCAACTCATCCACTCCCGGGAATTCATGAATGACGTTGTAACTCTGAGCACCCCTTGCAAGACTTTTGGCTTCCCCGAAGCCTTAGGCAAGGTCAACGTTATGAATCTCCCAAGCTTTGACCTATCCCAATTTGCTCAGTATGACCCGCTGGCTGACAAGAAGCTTGATCGGCTACTCGATGGGTATACTAAAGGCTACAAGTCTCTAATCCTAATATGGAGATAGTAGACCAGCCTGAGAAGAGCTCTAGCTTAATCTAGGTGGGAACAAGAGTAAGGAAGGCAACCAGAGCTGGATGGAAGGGACCGATGAGCTTGGGAAAGAAGAGAAGGTGACCAGCAGTGCTATTGATATGCAACCTATTATTTAGGAACCATACTGGTCTCCCTCTAATGTAAACTTTTTATGCTTTTATCAATGTTTAATATCTGTTCCTTAATGAAATCTCTCTTCCTTTGCTCCTATAATTGTTTCTGTTATCTTTCATACTTTTTTGACATCTATTACTTCCCAATATCTAGAAGTTTTTCCAAGTGCATTTTGTGAACGCCAGACTTGCTGATATTGGATAGTCAATCCATCTAATTTTGCTATCTAAGCGTATGACAAAAGTTTCCTCAAATAAATTCACTAATTGCCTGGTATTAGATAGGTAAGCTATATCCAACTGGATGATCAGGCGTTTTCCTCTATAGGAGAGCAGATCTATAGGCCCCATGTCTCTACAGAGTAGTCAAAACTTCCCATTTTAAGATAAAAAGTAGGTAACAATCAACTAAGAATGGAAGAATTGTGACAGCCCCTCTCCCCAGGGCTTACCCTAAGGATTAGCGAACTGCCTGCCCAACTCTCGTCAGGACTTGATAGCTAAAGAAAACAAAACTAGATTCTCCAAATTCAAATTTCAACCCAACATAAATACATAAATTTCAAACCATATTTCAAACTTAGACTTTAACAAGGTGTTAAGATTACAAAACCAAAAGATTAGCTTATAAAGCAGTGTTTTCTAGTACAACGGCCCTTAAACAAAAGTAATACAAAAGCCTATACTACGGGGGCGCTCTTCCAAACCGCATGCTCAAAGAAATTTCCCTGTTAAGGAAAAATAAAGGAAAAAGGGTGAGCTAATAGCTCAATGAGGTCCCAAAAATATGCAATCAAGTAAACAATTAGGATTTATTAAATAAACAAATATCACAATAAAGAATGCAAAATAAATCGAACATATTCAATTAAAGGATATGGATGGCTTTCAAAAGCCAAAGTTTCCCATAATTTGATCACATCACAACCTTTTGACTTTTCGTCAACGTTTAAAGTTCAGAACCAAAGTTAGTAGATTCCCACTTAACACCAAATACCGTCCACTGTTTCATCCCTTACTGGACCCGAACACCTCAACAAGTCAAATTTCAGGTAATACTCGAGTATACCATTTTCTGGATTCACATATCATAACCTAAGGCTCGTCAACTTTCTCGACCAAGCTCGTGCTAGCTTGAATCGATTGACTCACCAAATAAGTTTCTGAGCTCCAAACAAATCAAATTAGACGATAGGATACCACCCAAGCGACTCACAAATCAAGTATAGGCCAGAGACCAACTCACAAGTATCCAAATGTCAAAAATGCAGAATTTCAAGCAGAAGAGATCGAGTGTGGTAAAGTACGCACTTGTCTCAATCACATTAACTTTAGATGGCATTCTTTGCCCACAAATTATGAGTTCGAATACTCATGTAATTCAAGTACTCAAGCAACTCAACTAATCAAGTTGATCAAATAAACAGGCATGGAACACTCACTGAGTCAAGCAAAGTAACTTCAAGTATTTGCACCCAAATTCCCTTTGTTTCCTCTGTCCAAGTCTAATAGAAAGTGAAATGAAAAATGTTTAGGCTTGGCTACCCCAAACTTAAAAAGGCCAAATGTATATGCTAGTAGTTTCTTTACCTGACAACTTATCACAAATTTGATATACGAAAGTCACAGGTGTCTAATTCAAATCATAAGTGTAAAACAAAAAGAAAATCTCATAAACACAGTAGGATCATGAGTTAAGTAGGTTTGTCGCAACAAGGGTGCATAATGAATTAAGAGAAGTGAAGGAAACAATTGTAAAGAGGAAAATAATAAGTGACAGATTTGCCACCCTTCAGTATTTTTATCATAACTGTAGCTATGTTTATCGGATTGAGGCAAATTTTATGACGTTTTGAAACTAAGATATAGACCTACAATTTTATGAAGACATTGAACCCCAGATCATACATTATCATGGTTGAAATTGGCAAAATTAGACACACACAAAATCTTTTAGGTCAAGAACAGGGCAACTGAATAGTCTTGGAAGAAAGGCTATAACTCGGTGTAGAAAAATCGAAATCAAGCATCGTTAGTGTCGTTTAAAACTAGATTCATAGATCTTTCCAACGGTATAAGGCTTAGGCTCTAATTCATTTCCTATCACTACCAAAAAGTTTGAGAAGTTGACTGAAATTCACCTCTAATTTCACCATCAAAGTTCCATCTTTCTTACATAATTTCTGTAAGTAACTTTTCAAGGGTTATTTCTAGCTTTTAGTAGGGTAATTAACATGCCAAAACATCAAGGAAAACCATCAACAAAGCATCATAAGTCCTTAGCCATTTAATCAAACACTTGAAGTTTATAAACAAAAACCCATGTTCAAGTTTCCAACCACAAGGAGTTCTTCCACAATTTTTCCTTCTAAAGCACCTCAAACACTTTAAAACTCTTTTAACATGAATCTTCTTTGAATTAAAGATCACTAAGGCAAAGTTAAGTTGTTGAGTGCCTTGAGAGATGAAAGAAAAATCCACCCCAAAAGCTCCAACTTTCCAACCAAGGTTGATATTCAAGTGATAATCTAACCTAGGTTTCTCTCTTGGATATGTTTCTTTCACTAAAATTTCAAGATTCAAGACTTAGGGTTTTTGTGATTTTCTTTTTATCTTGCTCGGCCAAGGGGGAAGAAAATGAGGGGAATTCGGTTCAATTTTTTGAAGACAAGAGAATAAATAAGAAGGTTTAAGTCAAGGTTTTTATGGATGGATGACAAGTGGCTCATTCTAAGCCAAGTGTTGGATAAAAATCTAGGCTCCGTTTGGATTAGTTATTTTTGGGGTTGTTTCTCAAAAACACTACTGTAGCATTTGGAATATGAAAAACAATTACTGTAGCTATCTTTAAGGTGTTTTAAAAAAATTTTTGGAGGTATTTTTAAAATTAAAAATTTATTTGGGGTAATTTTTTGGGGAGTTTTAAAATTAAAAATTTATTTGGGGTAATTTTGGAGATAATTTTAAAATTAAAAAATTATTTGGGGCAATTTTTTGAGATATTTTTAAAAATAAAATTTATTTGGTGGGTGGTGGGGTTGGGAGAATTTAAAAAAAATATTCCAAATAACTTATTAAGTTTAAAAATGTCCCAAAAATACCCCAAATAAAATTTTAATTTTAAAAATGCACCAAAAATTACCCCAAATGGATTTTTTATTTTAAAAATACCCCAAAAAAATTACCCTTAAATAAATTTTTAATTTTAAAAATGCACCATAAATTGTAAAAAATAAATTTTTAATTTTAAAAATGACCCAAAATTATGCCAAATAAATTTTTAATTTTAAAACGCCTCAAAAAATTATCTAAAATAAATTTTTAATTTTAAAATTGCCCCAAAAAATTATCCCATATAAATTTTTAATTTTAAAAATTCCTTAAAAATACCCCCAAATAAATTTTGAATTTTAAAAATACCCCCAAAAAATTACCCTTAAATAAATTTTTAATTTTAAAAATGCACCATAAATTGAAACAAATAAATTTTTAATTTGAAAAATGACCCAAAATTATGTCAAATAAATTTTTAATTTCAAATACTCCAAATAAATTTTTAATTTTAAAAACGCCTCAAAAAATTATCTGAAATAAATTTTTAATTTTAAAATTATCCCATGTAAATTTTTAATTTTAAAAATGCCTTAAAAATACCCCAAATAAATTTTTAATTTTAAAAATACCTCAAAAATTACCTCACATAAATTTTTAATATTAAAAATGCCCAAAAAATAACCCAAATAAATTTTTAATTATGAAAATACCTCAAAAAATTACCCCAAATAAAATTTTAATTTTAAAAGTGCCTTAAAAATACCCCAAATAAATTTTTAATTTTAGAAATACCCAAAAAATTACCCCAAATAAAATTTTAATTTTAAAAATTTCCCACAAAAATTACACCACATAAAATTTTAATTTAAAAAATGTACAAAAAAATATCCCAAATAAATTTTTTATTTTAAAAATGTCAAAAAGAATTATCCCATATAAATTTTTAATTTTAAAAATGCCCCAAAAAATATCCCAAAAAATTAGCCTAAATAAATTTTTATTTTTAAAAATGCCCCAAAAATACCACAAATAAAATTTAAATTTGGATTGGAGGGAACGAGGAGCTTGGAAAGGGAGGAGGGAGAAAGAGAGAAGGGGAGAGAGAGGGAAGGTGGAGAGGGGGGAGGTGGAGGTGGTGGTAGGGGGTGGGTGGTGCGGGTGGTGGTGGGGTTGGGGTGGAAGAGAAAGGGATAATTTTTTTTATTTTTGTATTTATAAGCTGTTTTTGAAATATTTGTTTGGATTGGTGTTTTTGGAATTATTTTTTATTGGTGTATTACTGTAGCATTTGGGGTTGAAAAACAGTTTTTTAAAAATAGATGCAAAAACAGGCAATCCAAGCAGAGCCCTATATATTTAGCCTTCAATCCTTCTATCAAATGTATTTTCCCCTTAATACCATGTAAGTTTTATGTATTTGGCTACATAAAACATATAAAATGCAACTCTAGATTATTGCCATGCAATGCATACAAAATAAAGTATTTTAAGAACAATAATGCAATAAATTCATAGGAAATCTTTTGTAGTTGAATTTTTTTTTCTAGGGTTCTCACAAGAATAGGTCGTATTTATTGCATCATGGGAAATTTTGAGGTACATAATCATATTTATTCTATGAAAATTTTCAAGTTGGAAACGTGCCAGGTGTGTGGCAACTCTTGCCTATTGAGCTGAGCTATTTTATAATATCCAGCTCGGTCCACTTCCATAATTCTGTAGGGACCCTCCTAATCAGGGTCCAACTTATTAGTTCCATAAACCATGCTAATAGAATTTTTCCTAAGAACCAGATCTCTAGGCTGGAAAGTCATCAGCTTAACCTTTGAATTGTAGTAACATGCTAAGACTCCTTTATACTTGGCTTCTCTTATAGCTGCTTCTTCCCTTCTCTATTCAAGCATGTCCAAGTTATATCTCAGTTCTTCCTTATTAACCTCTGCAATGAAGTTCTGAGTTCTAGACGAGGGCAAACCAATTTCGGCTAGTATTACTTTCTTAGCTCCATAAGTCAAAGCAAAGGGAATCTCTTGAGTAGCCGTCCTAGGTGTTGTTTGACTGCGTCTTTAGGATAATAGGCTTGTAATACCTCATTAGTATGCACTTTTTGGCTAATATTCTCGATCCTACATGACTTTCATAGATGTTCTCATGTATCTCACGCAAGATATAATCTCTTTCATCTAGAGTAATACAGTTAAACCAAGGAGATAAATAGGATTTTTATAAAGGATTCCTTGGTGCAGTACAGACCTGGTCGCCCAAAACTTTAGCTTTTGACAAGAGCCCCTAAAGAGAGAAAATCCAGGATAGGAGTCATCCAACTATCCTTAGCAAAGACGGCTTGAACATCTATCTGCTCATAACCAGACTACTTAAGCACCTCTACTAGGACCTCCTTGGTGAGATGAGCAAAAGCTGAGGAAGCCAACTTCGAAAGTGCATCAGCCCTTTTGTTCCTGGAATGCGGTATCTATTCTGCCATCCAGAATAGCTTGATGAAATTACACACTTTAGCTAGATATTTCTTCACTAGCTCCTTTTTGGCCTCATACTTCCTATGAACCTGATTAATGATGAGTTGGGAATCACAGGAAATCTTCAAGAAAGTAGCCCCCACCTTGTGAGCTAGCTTCATCCCCGTTAACAGTGCCTCATGCTCAGTCTCATTATTAGATGCCTTAAAGTCAAACATCAAGGCATAGGTCAGCTCTTCTCCAGTGGGGCTAACCAACAGCAACTTAGCTCCACTTCTCTCCTTGCTAGAAGCACCATCTATAAACAAGGTCCAAGAAGTCCTTGCCTTATCCGAACTATCCTCTTTTGAGAGGGTAATGGCCACTCCTTCAGCTATGAAATCTACCAGGGCCTAGGCTTTAATAATGGTCCTAGGTTGATATGAAATTTCATATTCAGCCAACTCTACTACTCACTTAGTCATCCTTCCAGAGACCTCTGGTTTAGTCAAAATCTACTTTAAAGGTTGGTCTGTGACCACCCTAATGCTTTGGGCCTAAAAGTATGGTCTCAATTTTCCGGCTACATGGATGAGAGACTGAACTAATTTCTCTGCAAAGGAAAATCTAAACTAATTTCTCTGCAAAGGAAAATCTAATCTCTGCCTCTTGGCTCAGCTGACACAATATACAGGCTTCTGAGTACCCTTGATACAAACTTCGTCGCTATGATGAAACCTGTAATCATGCAAGCTCGGATCTAGATGGTTGGTTATCAAGTTTGAATGTAGCAAAAAATCTTTTTGATCCAATCTAACCTCTAGAGTTGTGAACAATCTTGAAATTATCTCAACCCGCGACTTGACGTGTTAGCAAACCAAAGGTTTGGATAGAAGGCACTACAGTCAAGTGTGATTCTTCATTGATAAGCCAAGGATCAATACTTAGGACTCTCTAAGCAGTTCAAGGGAAGCTTTTGAAGAAGCCAAGAGAATTTTCTCTAAATAATTGCTAGAAAACGATTTATTGATAATAATGATAAAATCCGATGGAAGCATTTTTTTAGGCTTTACAAGGATAAAACCTAATGAAACTAGGACTAACTTAACTTGGCTAAAACAAGAAGTATGTTGGTTGAATATGACAATCCTAACTAGCCTAGGAATAAAATAATGAAACAACTTAACTATTGCAACATTAAAGCTGGTCGCTTATTGCAACTAAATAATAAATGAAAATAAACCCTAGTCCACATGAACTACTAAACTTGAGCTTTCTTGTGACCATCCAACACTTGAAGAAGAGTAACACATTTTTGAGCTTGATCCGAAATGTACAACGTGGTTGGCTCTCCAATCGAAGCTCGCACAAACTTCAGCAAAGCTTGAAGTTCTTTGCAACTTTTTAGCCCTGCTCAGGTGATTGGTCTGAATGGAATGACAACTTGACCATGACTCGAACCTTGAGCAGCTGGTATGACCGCATCAACCCTGATCCTCCCAAACTAGGACTGCACTAACAGCCTCCTAGCAGATCGACAAGTAGACAAATAGAGTTTCCACCTGCTAGATGATATTAGCGTTAGCAGCTCTACCAAGTATCTTTTGAGGTCTTCAAAGGCCTTTTGACAATTGTCTGTTCACTCGAAGTTAGCTCCCTTCTTCAAAATGTTAAAGAAGGGTAGCCCACCCTGTAGACCTGGACAGGAACTGATTCAGTGCTGTCATCCTCCCCATCAACCATTGCACTTCCTTGATATTTCTTGAGAGGCCATCTCCATGATGGCATTCAACTTATCTGGATTGGCCTTTATTCCGTATTTAGACATCATGTATTCTAGAAATTTTCTTGACCTAACTCCAAATGTACACTTATTTGGATTCAACTACATCTTCCTATAAGTCAGGAATTAGATGCTAGGTAGTTCAGCTCTTTACCAACATATCATCCATGTATACTTCCATATTCTTACCGATCTGCCTTGGAAACAGCTTGGTCACCAGTTTTTGGTAAGTGGCACCTGCATCTTTTAGATCAAAAGGCATTATCCTGTAACAGCAGGTGTTCTCCTTTATAATGAAGGAGATCTTCCCCCTATCCTCCTCCACTATCTCAATCTAGTGATATCCCTTAAAAGTATCCAAAAAACATAAAACATCAAAACCACTAGTAGAATCCATTAACTTGTCTACCCACAGAAACGGGTAATAGTCCTTGGGGCACACCTTTATTCAAGTCGGTGAAGTCCACACACTTCCTCCAAAATTTGTCTTCTCTTTTAACCAGCACAAAATGGCCAACTAGTTGAGATAGAACACTTCCATGATTATATGTGAGTTAAGGATTTTTTCCACGTCCTGATTGATCACTTCATTTCTATTTGGGGCAAAGTTCCTCTTCTTTTGCTTACTGGTTTTGCCCTAGGATTAACATTTAATCTACGCATGGCCAGCTCTACTGGAATCCTCGGCATATCCTTCATAGTCCATGCAAATATCTTTATAAACTCATGGAGGAGCTATTTTAACAAGTATTTTTACCATTGAGAAAGAGTCAATCCAATCCTAATCTTATGTTTAGGTCTCTCTTCCCAGAGTTGGAATTCCTCAACCAAATGCTCTGTCTCCAACTACTTATTCCTCATTTCTGGTATGAAAGGATCTGGGGCAGCAATGTGGGCTACTAGCATTTCCTTCCTCTTCAAGGTGGCGATATAGCATGCCCTAGCCACCTCTGAGTTTCCGTGCACCTCAGCTATTCCTGTCGAGGTTAGGAACTTCATACTTAAATATGGAGAAGATGGTATTGCTTTCAAAGCATTTAGGATAGGTCGCTCAAAAAACATATCATATGACGACGGCTCTTTTACTACCACAAAGTTCATTGGAGCAGTCCTGTATTTTGGCAACTTCTCTACGGTTACCATTAATATTATCATTCCTGCTGACCAGACTAGGGACCCTGCAAATCTAACTAGTGGCGTTCTCACTGGGACGAGCTATTCATCATTCAACTGGAGGTTCTTGAAGGTTTTATAGAATAGGATATCTACTACACTTCCCTAATTTATATATACGTTCTTTACCCTAAAGTTATTAGTAATGACCTCTATCACAATAGCCTCATGGTTATTAGAGGACAAGGGTACAGAATTAGCTAATCCATACAAAATTTCCTTATTAACTTTTAAATGTTTGGCATAGTTGTCATCCTCGGAGGGGTTAAGAGCTGAGTGGTTATTACCCCCAGCCAGTCCTCCTGCTATCACATTAATAACTCTAGCCAAGTTCTAAGAGTCTGGGTGAGGTAGTCGGTCCCTGGGAGATCTGTAACGATCTCGCCCGGTATTTTTGTCTCTATCCTCCTAGTGATTTGGCCTGTAATTTGTCCATCCATCTTGAGGTTTCTGCCCCTTCAGGATGAACTACTTTAAGTGCCCTCTCTTAATTAGGCCTTCAATCTCTCTCTTCAGATCCTTGCACTGCTTTGTATCATGGCTCACATCCCTGTGGAATTCACAATACAGGCTCCTATTTCGTTTGTTGTCCAGACCGTGCATAGGAGAAGACCTATGCTAGATACCCTCAGATTCTATCATGGCTAATATCTAGGATCTCAAAGCCATAAGAGGGGTGAATTCCTTTTCCTAGATTGGGCTTTTCCCCTAGGACAGACGATCAAAGACATTATCTCTAAGTTGGCCATCCTTGTTTTCTATCCTTTAGTCTTTTTTTCTTTTATCCTCAAAATCCCTATCAGATTCACACTTCAAACGAGCAGCCTCTTCTATATTGGCCATGGCATGAGCCCTATTCAGGAGTTCTTTCAGGGTGTTCATTAGTTTTTTGGTGAGCTTGTAATAGAGATCACTGATCCCGGTCTATTAATAAAGTTGCTATCATGACCTTCTGATGCAATCCTCTCTAGCTGACTTAGTATTTTAGTTGTTTCCTTCAAGTTTTGAGTCATTTGTTAAGTGTTATTAGTAGTTGTTTTCACTCATTGTTAGAAGTTGTTAGGAATAATCATTCGGTAGCTTGTCAAGTCAGCTTGTCAAGTCCTTGTAGCCGAATTAGCTTAGTTATTTAGTTAAGTTGTTAGTTTCCTAATTAGCTAGGGGAACTAAGTGTCGTTAGTTAGTTTTTCTAGATTGGGTTAGGAAATCAGCTTGTAAGCCTTATTTATAGGCTCGGTTTTATTCAATAAAGGGATAGCCAATTATTTCAGAAATATTGAGAGTTTTCTCTTGGTTCTTGCGAGAACAACCCTTGAGCACCTTAGATGGAATTCTAAGTGTTCAAAAAGACTTTATCAATCAAGAACATGTTGATTGTGGTGTCTTCTACCATCAATCTTGGTCTCAAGTTGCCCTTGATCAAGCTGATATTTTAACTGCCAAATCGTGGTGAAATCATCTAGATAATTGGAACTTGTTGTGCTATGGGTTTCGTTTGAAATAGGGCGAAGGATCGTATCAGTTGGTAATCAGAGTTAGTTGACGTATACCAAGTTATATCCTTTTTGTTCTTGTGTTTTTCCCTTCTTTTGTCCTTGTTGCAAATCTGCCTGTGTGTCCGCACTCTTATATTTGTGTTTTATCGCTAAGAGTTCCTTGTTTGTGTTGTACCAGATTTCATCCTTGTGTTGTTATGTCATACTCCATCTGGTTGTGTCCGTGGTCTTGTGTCCTTGTCCCACCTGAGAGTCTTGTGTTTTGTTCTTCATCAAGTCAAAAAAAAAAAAAAAACAAATGTTACTGTTCATGCTTAATTCTTGGGCTGTTGAGTTGAAATTTACTGATTCTTGATCATCTTGAATCAAGTTCTTAGGATTCTTGAAGTTCTTGATTGAATAAACCTCAATCTTGAAGTTCTTGAAAACCCTAGCCTTGATTCTTGAAGTTCTCGAAAGTTCTTGGACTATTTTGCACGTTTCTTGAAACCTTGTTGATAAATCTATCCAAATTTGGCCAAATCTGTTATTGAGCACAAAATCTTGTTTTTGAGGATTCAATGACATAATTTCAGCCAAACCACAATTACCTCTTCCCTAAGAAGATATCAGGATGGCTCTGATACCAGTTCGGGTTCCTTCCAGCATTCCTGCCATTATTGCTGTCATCAGAGTTAAGTTCCACCAAAGTTTCGTCTACTTTTTTTTCACCTCCTGCTACTTTTTTTTTGACTACTTTTGAGGTTAGCTTTTTGGAAGGACAGACAACGAAAGCGTTCAATTTGCTAGGAATCTTTGCTGATAACTTCTGCCAAGAACGTTTAAAGTACAAGGGAAAGGATAATTGGGCTGTCTGAATAGAAAATTAGAATGCCATGCTTGAGAGAACAACTTCTCGACTCTAGAATTTTATTCCTAAATCTCTCGATGATCTGAAAAGATCAAAGAGTCCCCTTTTATAGGGATTACAAGCGACTTCTTACAGCTGGAAAGGCTCTGACGTCCTTTGGATTTTTTTACAATACATGACCATTTTTCTACAAAATGGCCCACAAGGACTTCAAAAGTCAAGACATCTGACTTGAAGTTTTTAATAAAACGTATGACATAAAAGTGTGAGAACCATAGAAAAAAAAAGAATTTCAATTAAATGTACCATATAATCATTTAGTGCATTATTTTTCCTAAAATACTCAATTTCGTGTGTATTGCATGGTTTAATTTAGGACTTCATTTTTCATATTTTATATAGCCAAATGCATAAAACTTATGTGGTATTATGTGGGTTACATTTTGCATTAAGGGATTAGAAGGCAATTTGCAAAGATATTATTCAATTCTAGGCCAAGACTTGGCCACTTGTCAATCATCAACCAATGCCTTGACTTAAGTCCTTCTATTTAACCTCTTGTTTTCAAAAATTCAAATCAATTTTCCCTCCATTCTTCTCTCTCTTGGCCGGCCACTTCAAGGAGAAAAACACTAAAAACCCTAAGCTTGATTTAGCCATTTTTTAGTGAAGAAACACCATTTCAAGTGAAACCCTAGGTTAGATTACTTCTTAAATCTCAAGCTTAGTTGCAAGGAGTGAAGTTCTTGGGTGGATTTTCTCACTCTTCGAGCAAGGTAAATTTTCACTTATTTATGCTTTAATGAATCTTAAATTCAAAGAGGATGTTAGTTAGGTGTGATTAAAGAGCTTTTGGGTGTTTGGAGAGGAAAATCATGGAAGGGTTTCTTGTGTTTGATAACTAGAACTTAGGTTTTCATTATAGGCTACCAAGTTTTTGATGAAATGTTTGTTGATTTGTGATGCTTGGATGATGGAATTAATTTCTGTTTTAGCATGTCAAACACCTTGTTAAGTGATGGAATTAATTTTAAAGAGTTAATAGAAGAAGTTGCACCAAAGCTGAAAAATTTATCGGCAAATCAGGAATGAAAAACAGTTAAATTCCCTAGGCTACTGTTGACTGTAGAAAATGAATTAGGGCCTAAACCTTATACCGTTAGAAAGCTCTATGAACCTAGTTTTAAACGCCACTGATGGAGCTTGATTTTGATTTTCTTACGTTGAGTTATGGCTGTTTTCCCGAGACTGCTCGGCCAACCTGTCACCATTCTAACAGTTTTCTTACGACTCTGAGATTTGCCCTTTTGACCCTGATTAAGCATTAATTGATGTCTGACCTCTTCATAAAAGTTGTAGGGCTATGTTTTAGATTCAAAACTCCATAAATTACACCCCAATCCAATAAGTGTAGCCACAATTATGATCAAATTACCAAAACTCGACGAACCTGTCCATTGTTGGTTTCATTTTCACAATTGCTTCTCTTATTTTTTTTGATTCATGTGCATTCTTGCCCTGTCCCAACTCACTCATTCATGGTTCTAATATGTTGATAAGCTTCTCATTTGATCATCCTTATAAGTTGGATTAGTCATTTTATAACTTGTGCATTCACGTGTGATTTTCATCAAGTAAGCGAACAATGAGCATATGCATTAGGTCATCTTGTTTGGGTAGCCGAACTCAGATATTTTCATTGCATTTATATTAGACTTGGAAGTAGAAAATAGAGGTGATTTGGGTGCAAGCACTTGAAGAGATCTTGCTTGATTTGGTGAGTGTTTCATGCTTGTTACTTAACCAACTTGATAGCGAAAATGCTGGAATATCTGAATTATGTGATGATTTGTTCTTTTGTGATTTGTGAGCCAACTAATGTGACCGAGACGAGTGCGTACTTTATTACACTCGATCTCTTCTGCTTGAAAATTTTGTACTTTGACATTTGAATCCGTGTAAATTGGCCTTTGGCCTATATTTGATTTGTGAAAGGTTGTCCGGGTGATATTCCGTCGACTAATTTGATTCGATTGTGAATTTGTATACTTTGATATGAAAGGTCGTTTGGGCGATATCCCGTCGACTAATTTGATTCGTTTGGGGCTCCGAAAACCCCAAAACCCTATTGGTGAGTCGTTTGTATCGAGCCAGCGTGGGCTTGGTCGAGAAGATCGGTGAACAGTAGATTATTCGATTTGGTTCTTTGGAACATGGTATACTCGAGTATTACCCACATTTGATTTATTGAGGTGTTCGAGCCCGGTAAGGGGGTGAATGGTGGACGGTTGTGGAGTAAAGTGGTGATCTACGGACTTTAGTTCTTGACTTAAAAGTTGACGGAGAGTCAACGGGCTATCTCATGATCAAACTCTAGTGGAATTACCTTTTGGAAGCCACCCGTATCCATTTAAATATATTTGTTATTATATTTGTCTTATGACTTCTTGCTAACTCGAGCAGTGTTCTCCTCGTAAATACCATCTCCTAGTCAAGAGGCCCGAGTAGTGTTCTTTACCACCATCTCCTAGTCGAGAGGCTCGATGTATCTTGTACTTGGTTGTGATATTTGTCCCTTATTTCACATTTTAAATGCGATATTTGACTACTAGAGTTCTCCTATATATTAATGTGACTGCATGCTTTTGGAACCTCATTGAGCTATTAACTCACCCTATTTCCCCTTTTGTTTTCCTTAGCAGGAGGATTTGCTTGAACTCGGGGTTGAGAGTACGTACGAGTAGTACAAGTTTTGTGTTACTTTTACTTAAGGGATGATGTACTGTAAAACCCTGTCATGGAAAAGTTTAGCTTTTGGTTTTTGTATCCTTAATCCCCGTTGAATTTTAAGTTTGAATGGCAGTGTGAAACTTATGTAACTATGTTTGATGGCTTTTGCTTTTGGAATATTTGGTTTTGTAAGTCTTGAGTTGTTGATTTATATTTGGTTACCGAGTCCTGACGAGAGTTGGGTAGGCAGTCCACAGACACCCAGGAAGAAGTGGGGCTGTCACAAAAGGTCATAAAGCAAACATGACATCCAAATCCCAGCAACAAAAAAATCCAAAATCATAAAGGCTGAATTGATCAATTGGTGGATCGTCATATTGAAATCCCCATATTGGTTTTCATTGTTAAACAATCTTGTGCTGAAAATCATGTGGAATTCATAAAAAAAATGTGATCACCCTTTGTTGAAAAACCACGATTTCTTCATTAAACTTCCTTTTTCCAAAAGTGAAGAGGCCAACCCTACAAAAGCCAGCCATCTAAGAATGAATCCTGATCATTCCAAACTTGCTGAAAAAGAATGTCTAGAACTTCTTGAATTTGATCTCATCGAAATTTCATTATCGCAATGGGCATGTCAAGCCTTTTATGTGAACAAGCGATCTGAACAGGTTTGAGGGAAAATGAGGCTTGTCATCAACTACCAGCCCTTAAACCTATTGTTGGCCGATGACAAATTTCCTATTACAGATAGGCATTATTTGTTTTCTATCCTTCCTGGAGCAAAATGGTTTTCAAAGTTTGATTTGAAATCAGGTTTTTGGCAACTTGGGATTTGCATTGACGATAGGTACAAAACTGCTTTTTGTATCCCGAATCATCATTATCAGTGGGAGGTGATGCCATTTGGGTTAAAAACCGCACCTTCTCTTTTCCAAAATGCCATGATTTAGATATTTGAACCTATCCTTCATACTTGCCTTGTATATATTGATGATATCCTTCTGTTTTCCAAGACTTTTGAAGAGCACATTTCTTTGCTCTACAAGTTTGCTGAAACTGTTGACAAATTTGGAATAATGCTTTCTGAGAAAAAAATGATTTTATGTCAACAAGAAATAAATTTTCTCGGGATGAAAATCTCAAATGGTACTTGTGCTCTTGAAACACACATCAAAGATGCTATTCAGCATTTCCTAAGAAGGATTTTTCTGTTAAACAGATTCACCAATTTTTGGGTATTGTCAATTATGTTAGGGACTTCATCCCTAATGTCTCCCAATATACCCAACCTTTGACCCGACTTCTCAAGAAAAACCCCATTTCTTGGGGAACCGAACAAACCCAGTCAGTTCAATCTTTGAAACAGATTTTGGACAATCTTCCTGTTCTTCATATTCCATCCTCTCAAAATCTGATTCTTCAAACAGATGCCAGTGATTATCATTGGGGAGCTACACTCCTAGAAAAACATGGAAAAGAAAGAAAGTGTTGTGGATTTGCCAGTGGAAGTTTCAAAGAAAGTCAATTGCATTATCACTCTTCTTACAAAGAGATTCTTGCAGTAGAAAATGCAATTGAAAAATTTGAATTTTATCTGAGACCATGTTTCTTTACAATTGAAATGGATATGAGAAGTTTTCCTCAAATGACTTCTTTCAAAAATAGGAAAATTCCTAATACTCAATTACTCAGATGGTCAAATTGGTTTTCGCAATTCTCATTCAAGGTTACTCATATCAAAGGAAAGTCAAATATTGTAGCTGATTTCTTCTCCAGAAATCCTCCAAAAGATTCCTTGCCCTCCATTCGGATGTATTCTAGTATCATCCTCTCTTTCCAAATCCACCTGAAATTTTGTCTCTCTCCCAGCCTTGGGAAAAAGAAGCTTTGGAAAATGCCAGAAGAAACCATGAAATTTCAGTCTTTGCTAACTATGGAGGATCCATCCTGAATCCTTTTGGTATAAATCCTAAATAGCCGTTCTTTCAAATCTTCATTGCCCAAACCATGATTTTTCCTGAACCATTACTTTGGGTATTGTGGTATCTTTGTCATTCCTATCATATTCTCATGGAATTTCATTCTTTATCATTTGAGAATTTTAATACTCTACCTCCAAATCTTCAGTCCTTCTTTAAATGGTTCAAACCAAAGGCCTGGTGAATAAATCTGTTTAAAACCCATAAGGATTATGTAGTTTTACATTTTCACTGACCTGTTAACATTCAAGAAAATGTTCTCATAGCACTTCCTTCGGTTTTGATCTATAAAGTTCTGAAATTGTCTGTCCAAGAAGATGATCAAATCTATGATAAAACTCGGAGATATATATTTCAAGTCAATGGAGTCATTCCAGAAGTTATTTGGCCAGGTTTTCATGGGCCATGGAATTATCAAACAAGCCATCCTCATTTCACAATTATTCGGAAAGCCCAGCAACAATACAAAGACATGATGCAAGATTCAATGATGCAAGATTCTCAAGAGGAGCCCAGTCCATCTTAGCCTAGCTCATCACAGCCTAAAGCCAAGTGAAAATCCAGAAGTGAAAAGCGTTGGCAATCCATCAAAAGGAGAAATCATATCCAACACCAAGCCTGGATTGAGGAGATGGATATCACAGATCCTGACTCAACCCCATCAGATACTCCTTCTGATGCCCCTATAGATCATGAAATCTGATAGCATTATTGGATGCTATGTCAGAGAAGTCCAGCTCTTTGTCAAATGTCATAGCACTCTTGCTTTGTTTTTGCTTGAAGTCTAATTTATTCTTGACTTTATGACTTTGTGTCATGCATTAGGTTTGCTTTATGACTTTCTGACAAGAAAAGTCAAGAAAAGCCTACCTACTATGTTTACTTTAATCTTGCTTTATGACTTTTGTGTCATATGTCATGTTTGCTTTATGACTTTTATGTTACACGTTTTGTTAAAAACTTCAAGTCAGATCTGTCTTGACTTTTGAAGTCCTTGTGGGCCATTTTGTAGAAAAATGGTCTTGTATTGTAAAAAATCCAAAGGACGTCAGAGCCTTTCCAGCTGTAAGAAGTCGCTTGTAATCCCTATAAAAGGGGACTCTTTGATCGTTTCAGATCATCGAGAGATTTAGGAATAAAATTTTACAGTCGAGAAGTTGTTCTCTCAAGCATGGCATTCTAATTTTCTATTCAGACAGCCCAATTATCCTCTCCCTTGTACTTTAAATGTTCTTGGCAGAAGTTATCAGCAAAGATTCCTGGCAGATTGAACGTTTTCATTGTTTGTCATTTCAAAAAGCTAACCTCAAAAGTAGTTGAAAAAAAAGTAGCAGGAGGCGAAAAAAAGTAGACGAAACTCTGGTGGAGCTTAACTCTGATGACAACAATAATGGCAGGAATGCTGGAAAGAACCCGAACTGGTATCAGAGCCATCCTGATATCTTCTTAGGGAAGAGGTAATTGTGGTTTCTCTGAAATTATGTCATTGAATCCTTATTCTAATCTTCCTTTGATTAGTAGATCGACCGATCCACTTATCACTACTCCTTTACCAGCACACTATTATAAGTCCTAGCTTAAATATATTTGTCATTCTCAAGAATTGTTTGGTCCATATAACCCTTCTGGGTATTACCCTCCTTGTGTTATTTTCCAGCATCTGGATAAAATAGAAGTTTACAATTATATCTCTAAGCTACAATTTTACTGCAGCTGTTTGCTTGACGAAGGTTTTTTCCCTGATTCAAATCTTGTGAGTAAGTGTCGAATCTATTTAGATCTCTTGTGACAAAGATTTTTTGTTATAGAATCCGGTCTGGATCAGTAAATCTTGGTATATCGGATAAAGCACACTGTGGCATACGGGTGAATATAGTAACCCATTGCACAAACCTACGTCACTGCTCCAGTACCAAATTTACCAGGATGAATTTAGCAAGAACATCATCTATTAATAAGTTAGATTATTTGTATGAAGTTTCCATCGAACCAGAACAAGTCAGTCCTACTGATCTACATCTGTTGGATCCATACTCAAATTTTACAAAAAAGAACATTTCCCCATTAGGCACAATTAAGTCTTTGATCAAACATAGACCTAAAGGTGTTAAGGAATATGTTCAATCCTCCAAGCTAGACCAGCACAAAATTTCTGCAACAGGAAAAGAGCAATTTATAACCCTGCATATTCCCGCTGATTTTCCCAATTTGTGGAAACAGCAAGGTTACACTCATATCTGTTTTGGTGCAATCTGATTTTTTCTGTCTTTTCATGGTAGAAAAGGTCTTCCAGTTCATGCTCGTCTTGCCTTGCTGGATAACAGATTTGTAAAATATCAGCATGCATGTATAGGAACTGTGGAAACTACTTTAAATGCTGGTACTGTGTTTGTCACTTTATTTCCAAATTTGAAAATGTCTCTTGATGATCCATATTTGTTAAGTACTTTTAAGATTCAGGTACAGATAGCAAATACAGAACAGGTTCCTGAAAACATTGTAGCAACACTCCATTATCAAATGGCTTACCGTGTTCAAAATCACGCTCTTGATCTCACTCTTCCAGGAGGAGAAGATGCCCTACTCATAAGAGTAGATGAACAGAATACTGCTACATGTACAAACATTCCTCGTCAGATCCCGAGAGAAGAATTGATAAAACTCTTACCTAATACTTGGATCACTGATTATGAGAATTTGAACTGCCCAGTGGAGTCCACAAATTCTAGAATTCCATCTAGACCTGATGGTTCTGTTTCTATTTCTTTGATCATTCTCATCTTAAGAAACCTAAAGATGTTCCCAGGATCATGTCCATATCTATTCAAATCCCCATGGATAAACCTGTTCCATAGAGGAAACCACGGGAATCCCTGATATATCTCATCTCTCATTTTGATCAAGATGGGAAACCTATATATTTTTTTCAAGATCCGTTTTCAGGACATACTTATTTTGATGTTTGTTATTGCAGGAAATGTATGAAAAGAAAATGTCGAAAAAAGAGAACTAGTTATTGTCCAGATAACAAGGATCCTAATATGGAGAAAAAGGAACCACCTTTTACTTTATCCCGAAGTAATTTTCATGGTTATGCCATTCCTTCTGATTGGGTCGAGAAGCCCAAACCTAAGCCAAAACTTTCCCCATACTATCAGAAATGTCTAGAAATCCTTGACCATGAAGGTTTACCAATTCAACAATTCAAGCCTATTCCTCAGATTTGTATGTTTAAACCTGAAGATTTTCCCCCTTTGAAGCCCTTCACCATAGACAATTCTAGCCATGCTCCAAAGTTTGAAAATGCCCAGACAAATGTCGTTCCTTCGGGACAGCTGGCCCCTCTTGATAGAGCTGAACAAGTTCTAAACTCGCAATCTGAAAATGCAATCTGTCAAAACAAAGCTCTTTCTATGATCCATGACAAGGTTACCCAAATCTCTGCTAAGATTAACTCTTTTAGAGATGAAACAAAAACTCAGAGTTCTGAAGCTAAAAAAATGATCAAGGTTTTTCAAAAAAGACTTGATGAAGTCTATCACAGAATTCCTGAAATTGGTAAACCTTTGTATCGATTTAGAGAACAGAAAAAGAAGAATATTGAATATCTTAAGAGACAGATTAAAAGTCTACAAGAGACTGGGAAGCTCCCAACAGACTCAACCCAACAGCCAGTTAGACCACTTGAAGATGATTATATGTCTCATTTTACTGCCAAACCATTAAGAGAAATGGCTCCTCCATATCTTTTTGGTACCATTCCATCATATTTTCCTGTACCAGTCCAAAAGGAATTACCAGTTTCATCTAAGAACTACCCAAAATGGATCCGCGAGCAGAGAGAGCTCAGGAGACAAGCAGAACAAGAAGAGAAAGAAAAGATAAGACAGGAACAGGAACAGGAACAAAAGAATAGAGAAAAAAGCAAAGAAAAGGCCGAAAGTTCTGAAGAAAAGACTGAAGAAATAAATGATGTTTTTATATTTTCCCATGGTCGTAATCCCATTTCTTCTTTCTTATATGAACAAGTTGAATCCAGTCTTCCAAAGATTAATGTGATGGAAAATGCTTCTGAGTCTATGGAAGAAGAAACTACATCTAAAGAACAATTCTCTGAATCCCTTAATTCAGAATTTTCAGATTCTCAAAACTCAGAAGAAGTTTTGTCTGACTCTAGCTCAGACCCACTTGAAAAGATTCCTCATCTTTTCATGACCAGAGAAGCAGAAACTGAAGGAGAAGTTCATTTTCCTTCTGATGAAGAAGAAATAATTGATAAAAAACCAAGAAGACAGCAGCCCAAGAAAAATAATAAAGGGAGTATTTCTATTTTCACTATAGATGATATTCCTTCTTCACAATGGGAAAAAAGATTTCAAAAATTTCATGCATGGATGACTGTTAGAAATCTTACGGTTGACTCTGTATTCGATATTCTAAATGAATTCACTGCTCATTTTGCAGGGTTACTAAAAGATTGGTAGGTTTCTTTAGGCGACCATGATAAAACCATTTTCCTCACCGACAAGATTTTGATCAAGCCATTGAAATCTTGAATATGACATTCTTGGGAAATCCCATTGAAAATAAAGAATTGGAAAGAAAAGAGTTTTTCCAAATAAAGTGTTACTCTTATGAAAGGAAGATCTAAGTCGACATTTCAAAAGAATGACACAACTCTTTTATGTTCTTGGTGCAGATATTAATCTAAAACATGCTTTTTTGACTTCTCTTCCTCATATTTTGTCCAGCAGTACTCAAATCTATATTCATAATCGTTATAGTTCTATTTTGAGTCTCAGTGTAGGTCAAATCCGTCAGGCAGTATTTTTATCACTTTAAGAAATCTATAACAAGAGAAAGGTGATAAGAGAATACATGAAGGGAGATGCTTGCATGGATCAAGCATGTAAAAAGCCTAAATTGATCATCAAAAGCAAATGCAAAGCATGCTCAACCATGAAGAAGAAAAATTTTCCTAAGCTCTCTGCAAAGAAATTTAGAAAAATCAAGACAGTGGGGAAATTTTATAAGAGACGAAGAAAATGGAAGTTCTTTAAGAAGAAGAAAAGAGTTGATCCATCATCTCACAGATGCTTTATTTGTGGTCAAAGAGGACACTATGCCTCAAAATGCCCCTAGAAGAAGAAGAAGAATCTTAACCTACTCCAAAAAGTCTAGGATAAACTCAAAATCCCTGTCCTTAGTGAATTAGAATATATTTTTTCTGAAGAAAAAGAACCTATTGACAAAACTATTTTTGCTTTGCAGGTTCAGCAGCCAAAGAATCAATTTCATTACATGGAAGCAGCAAAAACGTGCCCCTAAGCTTTACTTTTCTTCAGAACTTTCTGCCTTTTCTTTGCCTTTTTCTCTTTTCTTTTGTTCCTATTCCTGTCTTATCTTTTCTTTCTCTTCTCGTTCTACTTGTCTCCTGAGCTCTCTCTGCACATGGAGCTATTTTGGGTAGTTCTTAGATGAAGCTAGTAATTCCTTTTGGGCTGGTATAGGAAAATATGATGGAATGGTACCAAAAAGATTTGGAGGAGCCATTTCTCTTAATGGTTTGGTAGCAAAACGAGACATATAATCATCTTCAGGTGGTCTAACTGGCTGTTAGGCTGAGTCTATTGAGAGCTTCCCAGTCTCTTGTAGACTCTTAATCTGTCTCTTAAGATATTCAATATTTTTCTCTTTTTGTTCTCTAAATTGATACAGAGGTTTACCTATCTTAGGAATTCTGTGATAGACTTCATCAAGTCTTTTTTGAAAAACCTTGATCATTTTTTTTAGCTTCAGAACTTTGAGTTTTTGTTTCATCTCTAAAAGAGTCAATCTTAGTAGAGACTTGGGTAACCTTGTCATGGATCATAGAGAGAGCTTTGTTTTGACAGATTGCATTTTCAGATTGCCAGTTTAGAACTTGTTTAATTCTATCAAGAGGGGCCAACTGTCCCAAAGGAAGGACAGTTGTCTGGGCATTTTCAAACTTTGGAACATGGTTAGAATTATCTTTGGTGAAAGGTTTCAAAGGGGGAAAATCTTCAGGTTTAAACATACAAATCTGAGCAACAGGCTTGGATTGTTAAATTTGTAAACCTTCATGGTCAAGGATTTCCAAACATTTCTGATAGTATGGGGAAAGTTTTGGCTTAGGTTTGGGCTTCTCGACCTAATCAGAAGGAATGGCATAACCATCAAAATTACTTCGGGATGAAGTAAAAGGTGGTTCCTTTTTCTCCATATCAGGATCCTTGTTATCTGGACAACAACTAGTTCTCTTTTACTGGACATTTTCTTTTCATACATTTCCTGCAATAACAAACATCAAAATAAGTATGTCCTGAAAACGGATCTTAGAAAAAATATATAGGTTTCCCTTCTTGATCAAAATGAGAGATGAGATCTATCAGGGATTCTCGTGGTTTCCTCCATGGAACAGGTTTATCCATGGGGATTTCAACAGATATGGACATGATCCTGGGAACATCTTTAGGTTTCTTAAGATGTGATGATCAAAAGAAATAGAAACAAAACCATCTGGTCTAGATGAAATTCTAGAATTTGTGGACTCCACTGGGCGGTTTACCGACTGGTTCAAATTCTCATAATTAGTGATCCAAGTATCAGGTAAGAGTTTTATCAATTCTTCTCTCGGAATCTGACGAGGAATGTTTGTACATGTAGCAGTATTCTGTTCATCTACTCTTATGAGTAGAGCATCTTCTCCTCCTGGAAGAGTGAGATCAAGAGCATGATTTTGAACACGGTAAGCCATTTGATAATGGAGTGTTGCTGCAATGGTTTCAGGAACTTGTTCTGCACCTGCTATCTGTACCTGAATCTTAAGAGCACTTAACAAATATGGATCATCAAGAGACATATTGAAATTTGGAAATAAAGTTACAAACACAGGCCCAGCATTTAAAGTAGTTTCCACAGTTCCTATGTAGGAATGCTGATATTTTACACATCTGCTATCCAGCAAGGCAAGACAAGCATGAACTGGAAGACCTTTTCTACCATGAAAAGACTGAGAAAACTGGATTACACCAAAACAGATATCAGTGTAACCTTGCTGTTTCCACAAATTGGGAAAATCAGCGGGAATATGCAGGGTTATAAATTGCTTTTTTCTTGTTGCAGAAATTCTATGCTAGTCTAACTTGGAGGATTAAACATATTCCTTAACACCTTTGGGTCTATGTTTGATCAAAGAATTAATTGTGCCTAATGGGGAAATCTTCTTTTTTGCAAAAGAGGAGTATGGATCCAATAGAGGTAGATCAGTAGGATTGACTTGTTCTGATTCGATGAAAATTTCATACAAATAATCTAACTTATTAATAGATGATGTTCTTGCTAAATTCATCCGGGTAAATTTGGTACTGAAGCAGTGACGTAGGCTTGTGCAATGGGTTACTATATTCACCCGTATGCCACAGTGTGCTTTATCCGATATACCAAGATTTACTGATCCAGACCGGATTCTATAACAAAAAGTCTTTGCCACAAGAGATCTAAATAGATTCGACACTTACTCACAAGATCTGAATCAGGGAAAAAACCTTCGTCAAGCAAACAGCTGCAATAAAATTGTAGCTTAGAGATATAATTGTAAACTTCTATTTTATCCAGATGCTGGAAAATAACACGAGGGTAATACCCACAAGGGTTATATGGACCAAACAATTCTTGAGAATGACAAATATATTTAAGCTGGGACTTATAATAGTGTGCTAGTAAAGGAGTAGTGATACGTGGATCAGTCGATCTACTAATCAAAGGAAGATTAGAATAAGGATTCAATGACATAATTTCAGACAAACCACAATTATCTCTTCCCTAAGAAGATATCAGGATGGCTCTGATACCAGTTTGGGTTCCTTCCAGCATTGTTGCCATTATTGTTGTCATTAGAGTTAAGCTCCACCAGAGTTTTGTCAACTTTTTTTTTTGCCTCCTGCTACTTTTTTTCGACTACTTTTGAGGTTAGCTTTTCGGAAGGATAGACAACAAAAGCGTTCAATATGCCAGGAATCTTTGCTGATAACTTCTGCCATGAACGTTTAAAGTACAAGGGAGAGGATAATTGGGCTGTCTGAATAGAAAATTAGAATGCCATGCATAAGAGAACAACTTCTCGACTCTAGAATTTTATTCCTAAATCTCTCGATGATCTGGAACGATCAAAGAGTTTCCTTTTATAGGGATTACAAGCGACTTCTTACAGCTGGAAAGGCTTTGACGTCCTTTGGATTTTTTACAATACAAGACCATTTTTCTACAAAATGGTCCACAAGGACTTCAAAAGTCAAGACATCTGACTTGAAGTTTTTAACAAAACGTATGACATAAAAGTCATAAAGCAAACATGACAGATGACATAAAAGTCATAAAGCAAGATTAAAGTAAACATAGTAGGTAGGCTTTTCTTGAGTTTTCTTGTCAGAAAGTCATAAAGCAAACCTAATGCATGACACAAAGTCATAAAGTAAACAATACATTAGACTTCAAGCAAAAACAAAGAAAGAGTGCTACGACATTTCTTGACAAAGGGCTGGACTTCTCCGACATAGAATCCAATAATGCTATCAGATTTCATGATCTGTAGGGGCATCAGAAGGAGTATCTGATAGGGTTGAGTCAGGATCTGTGATATTCATCTCCTCAATCCAGACTTGGTGTCGGATATGATTTCTCCTTTTGTTGGATTGTCGACGCTTTTCACTTCTGGATTTCCACTTGGCTTTGGGCTGTGATGAGCTAAGCTGAGATGGACTGGGCTCATCTTGAGAACCTTGCATCATTGAATCTTCCATCATGCCTTTGTATTCTTGTTGGGTTTTCCGAATAGCTGTGAAATGAGGATGGCTTCTTTGATAATTCCATGGCCAATGAAAACCTGGCCAAATAACTTCTAGAATGACTCCATTGACTTGAAATATATATCTCTGGGCTTCATAATAGATTTGATCATCTTTTTGGACAGACAATTTCAGACCTTTATAGATCAAAACCGAAGGAAGTGCTGTGAGAACATTTTCTTGAATGTTGACAGGTCAGTGAAAATGTAAAAGTACATAATCCTTGTGGGTTTTAAACAGATTTATCCACCAGGCCTTTGGTTTGAACCATTTCAAGAAGGACTGAAGATTTGGAGGGAGAGCATTAAAATTCTCAAAGGATAATGAATGAAATTACATGAGAATATGATAAGAATGACAAAGATACCACAATACCCAAAGTAATGGTTCAGGAAAAATTATGGTTTGGGCAATGAAGATTTGAGAGAACGGGTATTCAGGATTTATACCAAAAGGATTCAGGATGGATCCTCCATAGTAAGCAAAGACTGAAATTTCATGGTTTCTTCTAGCATTTTCCAAAGCTTCTTTTTTCCAAGGCTGGGAGAGAGACAAAATTTCAGGTGGACTTGGAAAAGAGGGGATGATACTAGAATACATCCGAATGGAGGGCAAGGAATCTTTTGGAGGATTTCTGGAGAAGAAATCAGCTACAATAGTTGACTTTCCTTTAATATGAGTAACCTTGAATGAGAATTGCGAAAATGAATTTGACCATCTGAGTAATTGGGTATTAGGAATTTTCCTATTTTTGAAAGAAATCATTTGAGGAAAACTTCCCATATCCATTTCAATTGTAAAGAAACATGGTCTCAGATAAAATTTAAAATTTTCAATTGCATTTTTTACTGCAAGAATCTCTTTGTTAGAAGAGTGATAATGCAATTGACTTTCTTTGAAACTTCCACTGGCAAATCCACAACACTTTCTTTCTTTTCCATGTTTTTCTAGGAGTGTAGCTCCCCAATGATAATCACTGGCATCTGTTTGAAGAATGATATTTTCAGAGGATGGAATATGAAGAACAGGAAGATTGTCCAAAATCTGTTTCAAAGATCGAACTGACTGGGTTTGTTCGATTCCCCAAGGAATGGGGTTTTTCTTGAGAAGTCGAGTCAAAGGTTGGGTATATTGGGAGACATTAAGGATGAAGTCCCTAACATAATTGACAATACCCAAAAATTGGTAAATCCGTTTAACAGAAAAATTCTTCTTAGGAAAATGCTGAATAGCATCTTTGATATGTGTTTCAGGAGCACAAGTACCATTTGAGATTTTCATCCCAAGAAAATTTATTTCTGGGGGCAGTTTGAGGCATAGTGTCCTCTTTGACCACAAATAAAGCATCTATCAGATGATGTATCAACTCTTTTCTTCTTCTTAAAGAACTTCCATTTTCTTCCACTCTTACAAAATTTCCCCGCTATCTTGATTTTTTTGAATTTCTTTGCAAAGAGCTTAGGAAAATTTTTCTTCTTCTTGGTTGAGCATGTTTTGCATTTGCTTTTAATGATCAATTCAGGCTTTTTACATGATTGATCCATGCAAGTATCTCTCTTCATGTATTCTCTTATCACCTTTCTCTTGTTGCAGATTTCTTCAAGTGATAAAAATACTGCCTGACGGATTTGACCTGCAGTGAGATTCAAAATAGGACCATAACGATTATGAATATAGATTTCAGCACTGCTGGACAAAATATAAGGAAGAGAAGTCAAAAAAGCTTGTTTTAGATTAATATCTGCACCAAGAACATAAAAGAGTTGTGTCATTCTTTTGAAATGTCGACTTAGATCTTTCCTTTCATAAGAGTAACATTTCATTTGGAAAAACTCTTTTCTTTTCAATTCTTTATTTTCAATGGGATTTCCTAAGAATGTCATATTCAAGATTTCAATGGCTTGATCAAAATTTTGTCTAGTGAGGAAAATGGTTTTATCATGGTCGCCTAAAGAAACCCACCAATCTTTTAGTAACCCTGCAAAATGAGCAGTGAATTCACATAGAATATCGAATGCAAAATCAACCGTAAGATATCTATCAGTCATCCATGCATGAAATTCTTGAAATCTTTTTTCCCATTGTGAAGAAGGAATATCATCTATAGTGGAAGGAACCCGAACTGGTATCAGAGCCATCCTGATATCTTCTTAGGGAAGAGGTAATTGTGGTTTGTCTGAAATTATGTCATTGAATCCTTATTCTAATCTTCCTTTGATTAGTAGATCGACTGATCCACTTATCACTACTCCTTTACCAGCACACTATTAGAAGTCCCAGCTTAAATATATTTGTCATTCTCAAGAATTGTTTGGTCCATATAACCCTTCTGGGTATTACCCTCCTTGTGTTATTTTCCAGCATCTGGATAAAATAGAAGTTTACAATTATATCTCTAAGCTACAATTTTACTGCAGCTGTTTGCTTGACGAAGGTTTTTTCCCTGATTCAAATCTTGTGAGTAAGTGTCGAATCTATTTAGATCTCTTGTGGCAAAGATTTTTTGTTATAGAATCCGGTCTGGATCAGTAAATCTTGGTATATCGGATAAAGCACACTGTGGCATACGGGTGAATATAGTAACCCATTGCACAAACCTACGTCACTGCTCCAGTACCAAATTTACCAGGATGAATTTAGCAAGAACATCATCTATTAATAAGTTAGATTATTTGTATGAAGTTTCCATCGAACCAGAACAAGTCAGTCCTACTGATCTACCTCTGTTGGATCCATACTCAAATTTTACAAAAAAGAACATTTCCCCATTAGGCACAATTAAGTCTTTGATCAAACATAGACCTAAAGGTGTTAAGGAATATGTTCAATCCTCCAAGCTAGACCAGCACAAAATTTCTGCAACAGGAAAAGAGCAATTTATAACCCTGCATATTCCCGCTGATTTTTCCGATTTGTGGAAACAGCAAGGTTACACTCATATCTGTTTTGGTGCAATCCGATTTTTTCTGTCTTTTCAGGGTAGAAAAGGTCTTCCAGTTCATGCTCGTCTTGCCTTGCTGGATAGCAGACTTGTAAAATATCATCATGCCTGTATGGGAACAGTAGAAACTACTTTAAATGCTGGTACTGTGTTTGTCACTTTATTTCTAAATTTCAATATGTCTCTTGATGATCCATTTTTGTTAAGTGCTCTTAAGATTCAGGTACAGATAGCAGGTGCAGAACATGTTCCTGAAGCCATTGCAGCAACACTCCATTATCAAATGGCTTACCGTGTTCAAAATCATGCTCTTGATCTCACTCTTCCAGGAGGAGAAGATGCTCTACTCATAAGAGTAGATGAACAGAATACTGCTACATGTACAAACATTCCTCGTCAGATCCCAAGAGAAGAATTGATAAAACTCTTACCTGATATGTGGATCACTGATTATGAGAATTTGAACCAGTCGGTAAACCACCCAGTGGAGCCCACAAATTCTAGAATTTCATCTAGACCAGATGGTTCTGTTTCTATTTCCTTTGATCATTCTCATCTTAAGAAACCTAAAGATGTTCCCAGGATCATGTCCATATCTATTCAAATCCCCATGGATAAACCTGTTCCATAGAAACCACGGGAATCCGATTATATCTCATCTCTTTTTTTGATCAGAAGGGAAACCTATATATTTTTTTCAAGATCCGTTTTCAGGACATACTTATTTTGATGTTTGTTATTGCAGGAAATGTATGAAAAGAAAATGTCCAAAAAAGAGAACTAGTTATTGTCCAGATAACAAGGATCCTAATATGGAAAAAGAACCACCTTTTGCTTTATCCAAGTAATTTTCATGGTTATGCCATTCCTTCTGATTGGGTCGAGAAGCCCAAACCTAAGCCAAAACTTTCCCCATACTATCAGAAATGTCTAGAAATCCTTGACCATGAAGGTTTACCAATTCAACAATTCAAGCCTATTCCTCAGATTTGTATATTTAAACCTGAAGATTTTCCCCCTTTGAAGCCCTTCACCATAGACAATTCTAGCCATGCTCCAAAGTTTGAAAATGCCCAGACAAATGTCGTTCCTTCGGGACAGCTGGCCCCTCTTGATAGAACCGAACAAGTTCTAAACTGGCAATCTGAAAATGCAATCTGTCAAAACAAAGCTCTTTCTATGATCCATGACAAAGTTATCCAAGTCTCTACTAAGATTGACTCTTTTAGAGATGAAACAAAAACTCAGAGTTCTTAAGCTAAAAAAATGATCAAGGTTTTTCAAAAAAGACTTGATGAAGTCTATCACAGAATTCCTGAGATTGGTAAACCTTTGTATCAATTTAGAGAATAGAAAGAGAAAGATATTGAATATCTTAAGAGACAGATTAAGAGTCTACAAGAGATTGGGAAGCTCTCAACAGACTTAGCCCAACAGCCGGTTAGACCACCTGAAGATGATTATATGTCTCAGTTTGCTGCCAAACCATTAAGAGAAATGGCTTCTCCATATCTTTTAGGTACCATTCCATCATATTTTCCTGTACTAGTCCCAAAGGAATTACCAGCTTCATCTAAGAACTACCCAAAATGGCTCCATGAGTAGAGAGACAGTACAAGAAATTTGGTCTTAGTGACAGCTGATTCTCATCACAAAAAGGTAAAAAGTCGTCACTAATGTTTTTTATTGACAACTTTCTTTGTCGTCAAAGTTGTCCTTTGAATGCCCTGTCGGTAAAGTATACGACAACATAGAAAGTCATCAGATGAATATGGAGCTTTCTGTGACAACTTGTGTCATCAGTAAATGTTTTAAGTTTAGTGACGACAAGCCCTTTTGTCAATAATGTATGAACAAATGTCGTCACTAAAACTTAACCATGGTTATCGATTTGGTACAATTACTGATAACAATGGTGTCACTAAACCCCTATCAACAGTGACACCATGTTGTTGTCAGTACATATATTGATTCAGTGACAAGAATTGTTGTCAATGAAAGCATCTGATTTAGATTGAAGAAATGTGATCAGTGACAACACATTGTTTGTTGTCACTATGCAGTTTGATGAGTTTCCTGCTACAATAATATCTAAAATATGGAACCACCAGCAATGCTTAACGAATGACAAATACATTCTCCCATTACAATAGAAAATGCAAAAATATTATAATAATCATTGAAATATCATGATTATGTCCAACATCACATTACAAAGTGTTTGACAAATAGTATTAGAGTGACTTTGAGTCAATAAGGGAGCAATACAAAACGAGTCCAAATTTCGAACATTTATGTGCTATTCGAAACATTTCCTAAGCATAAGATAACACTATAACTTGTCTTTGAGTGCAAAGTAACGCTGCTACTGATCTTCCAAAACTCTAAAATGTGCAACATGCTTGCAACAAAGAGTATAGTTATTTGTAGATGACAAAACAAACTTGGGACAAGGAAAATCAATCAAGGAGTCACTAGAAAATAAAGTGTCTCATTTGTTTAATTACTAAATATCCAAATGGTGACTAAAAAAATTAATATTAATATATTTATTTTGTTAATGCATGCTAAGAGTTCAGTCCAAGACTTTCATTTTGATACATTCCTAATTTTTAGTTCTTTCAATTTCTGAATTAAAATTGTTTAGGAATTGAAAAGGAATGGCAGCTTCTTGTTAGCCTTTTCTAAATAGTTTAGGTTTAGTTATTTTGTTAGTTTCCTAATTGAACTAAGGGAACTAGGTGTCGTTACTTAATTTGTATCCAAGTAGTATTAGGGTTTGCTTTGTAAAGGCTATAAATAGCCTTCTTTTCATTCAATAAAAAAAGACGAATTATTCCAAAAATTATTGAGAGTTTTTTCTTGGTTCTTGTGAGAACAATCTTTGGGTGCCTAAGACGTTTCTAGGTGTTCAAAAAAAGACTTTATCAATCAAGAACGCGTTGATTGTGGTGTCTCTACCGTCAATCTTGGTCTCGAGTCATCCTTGATCAAGTTGATATTCCGCTGCTAAACCGTGGTGAAATCTTCTAGATCCTGTGAACTTGTCATGTTACGGGTTTCGTCTGAAATGGGGCGAAGAATCGTATCACATTTCTTTGTCCCAATCTTAGTATGTTCATCTCTACAAGTTCACCGGACAAACTAAATCAGTTTGATATTGATATCATGTACATGGACCTGGAACTTTTCTGGCAAGTATATATGCTGATGTGATGGGGAATTGGTAGCTAGGAATTAGGGAATATGGCTATATAAATAAGGAAGACAAAGAAAAACAAAAGTTGATAGATATTTTCAAGTGAATTCCAAGTTAGATCGCAACTCAGGGTTTAAAAAAGTAGAAAATAACAATGAAGACAAGAAAATGTGGTAACTGATGAGACCTTACTTATCAGATATAGTTGAATTTAGTTTTAAATTTGTAATGAGCTAGGACACGAAATAGTAGCACTTCATCCACATAATGTGAAAATTCGTAAACAATAAACAAAATAAAATTTAAGATATTCTTTCCTACCTTCAAAGTGAGGAAACAAGTAATGCAAGTAACCTAAGCACAAGAGATAAAAGAAACCATCTAATATTACGTTATATACTAATTAGGCTTATAGCTCAATGAAGTCCGAGTCCAAATGAGTTCAATGTCAAGTTTGACAACTTTCATTTCTTACAAGTTCCAATAAATTGCCAGTTTCATACATCTAGTTAGGAATCAAAATAGAAAAAATGTTTTAGAATTGTCCTTTCCGGACACTAGAAAATCCTAAGACAAGAATGGTCCAGCAGATATAGAAGGGCAAACTAGACAATATAGTAATTCAACTTACAACCCTTCATTTCCAGCAGACTGAGAAGAAAAACTTGTTAGATTATGCTACATGAAAAAGTGCAAGTATCCTAAACCACTTTACTTCAAAAAGATAAATTTACAAAGGAAAGCATCTTTTTGCAAAAGTCAAAATCCAAAAATACATAGCCTCAGCTAAAATCAGCATTTTCTACTGTCTAACAAATAAGTTTATTCGGTTTTACAAAACACTTGATCTAGTATGACATGGAAGAAACAACAATAGCAAAGTTACTTTGGAATAACTCACAGAAAGTGAAGCAACCTAATGAAAATGAAGACTAGCAACTGAAAAATGTATACCAACCTGAACTGCATCAGAAATTAAAAGCAACACAAGATCGCTCCTAGATATGGTCTCCCAATTGTCTTCAAAGGTACCATTCTCCTCACTGAACCCAGCCACACGAGCCTCCTCAAACGAACAAGAACCTTTCCTCAGACCAATTTGGGAGAAGTCAAGTAGGAGAACGATATAAGCTTCATTTCGAAATAGCCAGCTAATCAATTTGTCAAAGTCTGTAGAGACCGAAAGGAAAATAAAAGAAGGCAAATGTAACCTTGACAACAATATCAGACTTCACATTAGCAAATGAATCTCCTAAATTCTAAGCTTGAGCAGGCCCTTATAGAAATTATAGAAATGCAACTTCAGTAGTTTCCAGAATGGCTCACATAATGCTAACCAAAAAAAAAAAAAAGATTTATAAGTTTCTAGAAGTTTGCATCATATAAACCAATGACTATCAAAAAATTTGCAGGGCACCACAAGCATGAGATAACAATTTTTTAATGGGATATATAAAGTATAAACTCTTAATCTCTCAGATGCCAAAGTATGGCTTATAGACTTAACTTAAGGAAAGATGTTCTAGAGCAGATCATTGAGTCGTCAGGGGACAGCCTTAAAATGCTTAAGCAGGCTCACTTGGATTGTTTAAGCAAATTCAATACAACCATGATTTGCTAAACCTACTCATATGGTATGTACAGTCACTAACAAGTCATTATTCCATTTTCAAATGACATTTACACCAAAGCCCCAGGGGAATCTCAAAGTTCCAAATAATGATAAACGAAGGGACAGACGCCACCCGAGAACTACAAAAATCAGCATAAGGATATAATTGTAAAGTTTTCGGATAACAAAACTGAGAACCCCATCCAGAACAACTCAATCTGCTTGATTCCCTTGAAAGCATCCGACAGCGGCTTGAAGAAATCCCTCCCTCCTCTCGACAATATACTGCATTACCCAATCATATCATTAATCATCAAAAACATTTAAACAACACAAAATCCCACAAACAATTGACAAAAAAGTTAAGATCTTTATAAGTATCTATTTTTGTGCAAATTCATCTTCCTTAGTCCACGGCTTTAGCAGATGGTGTAGATATGTTCACTTTATTTGCAGCTTTAGGAGAAGGCAAAGATAGAGATGTAAAACGGTGGAAAGAGAACTAAAGGAGGATAGGGATAGACTTGCGTAGAGATGACAAGGAAGAAGAGTAGGAGAGAGAGTGGAAATCTGAAAATGAAGGAGATAAGATGTGTGTGGCCTATGTGTCTTGTGCTTGAAAAGGGTGGAGATCTAAAAACTACCAGGGTTAACACTGCGCAATGCGCGGTGACGTGATGTAAGGTTGGCATGCCCCGTTATGCTCAGGAGGAGATTATTGTGGTAAGTCTGTACGAAGTAAAATGAGGAAAACACTAAGAGTGTAATAATATAGATATTAGGAGTTATACAAGGCATAACAATACGTAAAATATGTTAGAAATTTACGGTGATCCAAGGTATACAGTGATGTTTAACAATCATCCATTGTGATGCACTATAGGAATTCATTGTACTGCCCATTTATATCCAATGAATGTAAACATGAAATTACCGTGCATTAGAAATTGGAAAAAAAAACTTATATATGCAATTTATTTGTGTCTAAACTACACAAGGTTGATATTTGCAAAATTAACGTGCATAGAAGTTGAAAAAAAATATATTTCCATATGCAATTCATTTGTGTCATAAATTACATACAATGGACGTTAAATTTTATGAAATCAACGAGATTGTAACAAGAGAACTAAGAAGAAATACGTTAAGATTCTGACAACAATGCATGTATCCTTTCAAAGCTGCTTCTCACCAAGTGAAGTGACCATATATCAGCCAAAACAAAGCAAAAGACGCGGCTCTAAGCTTTACAAGTTTGTTCAGTGATTCATTAGTATGCTTGGGACTGCGTTAGGATCCTCGTAGGTTTTCATTGATGGCAAAGAACTTAAAAATTTAGTACAAGTGTAATTACAGATTTTTTATACACTTACCTACTTATATATATTCTTAGAAAAAAAAAACATTAGAACATTTTCTGCCGAATTAGTTTTCATGCTATTTTGCTGGCTTTAATACAATGGGCCGAAAGACTATAGGTATAGGCTTTTAGAAGTTCTAAAATGAAATAATAAATTTAGCAGTTGGAGGACGAATAAGATACAAATGTGAAAGTTTGAGAGCAACATGTACTTTTCGCGTTAGGGTGGGATGAGAGAGGGCCGAGGGAAATTCTTTTCATTCCAGCCCATAAAAGGTTTGCAGTTCCACAAGATAGTAGTAATTTCATACCCACAAGTTTCATTTTGTCAAATAACATACCCAAATAAAAGGATAACAAATTAGACATAGTAAATAAAAGTGAAAGGAAGAGATCCACCCACTCAAATTGAACCGGGTGTTTCACTGCAGACATAAACAACGAAACTTAAGAATCCTGAATGAAATTAATTAAAGATGGTCAAGACCAGCGAATAAAGAGAGGCGTGAAACAACCTAAAGAAAACTAAGAAAGAAAAAAGTTGATAAGAAGAGTATCTGTTTGGCCTCTTTTATGTTAGGTGTCCCCTTTCTTCTCCTATGCATTTGGGTCTTCTTGTCTCATTTCCTCTTCGCGGGAGAAATTGCAACTTTGGTATTAAATGGTTTATTGACAGTTTTGAGTCCTTGGTTTGAGCAAATTTAGTATCAAACATTTCAATTTTTAAATACATTTAGTCAGGACAGTTTTGGTTTTGACAAATTATTATTGGGATCGGTCATGTGAGTGCACATGTAGGTAAGCTCAACTTTGAAAAAAATTAGAAAAGAAAGGAAAAGAATATTAGTTGTCATAATTTGTAATTAAAGGGCCTTCTAACTTAATTAGAGCCACTTCAGAAACAATAACTGCATCGACTCAACATATGAGTAATCAGTGCCCTTTAATCATAGATTATGCCCACCAACATTTTTTTTCCTTTTTCTTTATTTTTCAACCTTAAAGCTTAGAGCCGCATCTTTTTCTTTGTCAAACACCTAACAATTCTATGCCAGAAAAGTCAGTATAGTTCAACAAATGTAGATACAATTGCAAAGCCAATGCAAAAAAAAAATTCAATCCACGAAAGCCTGTAGTTCATTTCTTTAAATACAATTTCTACTTGCGAATCAACAACCACAAATGACTATCACAATCGGTACCTATTGATCAGTCAACATCAGCGATTGATAATCAACAATTAGAACTAATGATAAAAAAAGAATTCATGGAACACAATCACCGACAACTGAAGTAAATATAGTCAAAAGCCAAGAACTAGCAATTCAAGAATCCTAGTCAACTACCAATATCCAACAATATTAACAATGGTTACCAATAAAGAGATTACAAGTCATAACCAATAATAAGTAATAAAAATCAACACACAATGTCATTGCAATTAACACCTTTCCGACTCTATGAAAGCCTATAATAACTAGGAGATCTTGTTGCATCTACTAGCAAGTATGGAACTTTGACGTCATTTATAGACTTAAATTTCCACATAATATGGGTCCAAATGCTTTGCATTTTAGAACTTTCTGCCATCCTAAAACTAATTCAGGGCTCTCCTGGCCAATATGTCAGCAAAATATAATGTAAAAAGAAAAAAGCTGTCATTTCCTGTAAATAGAATAAAATTTTTCTACATGCATTGACATGTAGAATTTGACATGAAAGACAAGAAAGCACAAGTTTTTGTTGAACCCATTTCTTAAAAATCAAATTTTGGGCTGTGCACTCATCTATAGTAACAGAAAACAAAGAACCAAGAATAAAAGAAAACAAACATAAGGTAAGCCTCTAGTCAAAATCTGCAATTACTTCTTCTTGCTTGTATTTCTCTCCATTTTCCAGACTTTAACATTCATCTTGTGGGGGAAAAAATCAAAACATTTTTCTTGTTAAACTTCATTAATTTTGACAATTATGTCTTAAATAATTTATGCACACTGGTCTTTTCTTCACTCCTATTTTGCATCCTTTTAATGTCAACAAAAACAGAGAACTAGTGCCATGCTATCATGATCATATAAAGTTCCGACAGCCATAGGTCCATAGCAATTGTTTTTACTTGTATCCTTTCTAATAGCTTTTCGAAACTAATAGAAGTAGACAGAATTCAGATTCACCTTACTTAGTGAAATGACAAGTTTGACTGTGTGTTAACAGCAATTAATGGTACACAAAGGACCTTTCATATGGCATCGTTTGAACTTAGTATCACAAAGCCCAGCAACAAAATGTATCCTACAAATATCTATTGTTTTGTCTGTATCTTTCTTATGGAGATCCATTTTCAGCCAAACAAATAAAGCGGGCAATACACAATAAAATTAGGTAATGTGAAGTACAAAACACACTCCAACTAGATAAACAGTTTACTCTTAAAATTCCCATGACATTTAACCAAATTTGAACAAAAAAAAAAGGACAACTTTCACAGTAGCAAATATGTCACCAAATCTTGTAACTACAATCTCAGTCTACTTATGCACTTAATTAAATCCCCAATCACTATTTCCCATTCTCTTGTCACCCAGCCTGCCACCGGCTATTTTCCTCACATGCGGTCACTTCTTTGTTAAAAATTCCCAAAATTAGCTCACGATCTCTTCTAATCCCACCACCATAGACAAATATGCCATTACATTTTGCGTCCCTCGCCATCCACAAAGCTACGAATCCACAATCAATCCTCCAAAGCCCTTTTCTTTTACACGAAAAACGTTGGCAAAAAAATAATTAGGGCAAAAACCGCCAAATAAGCAAATCCCATGACAAGGAGATGTCTTTGTCCCTAAATCAAAAGAAACCCGAAACAACTAGAGGAAAATTTTTACTGAAAAATTAATTAGGGCAAAAATTTTGGGGAAACTCGGGAGGAGAGAGAGGGACATACTGCACTTTGTTGGGGAGTTGGTGGTGAGGTAGTCTTCCTTCGGTGCTACAAATCCATGATCAATCATCAGAGATGAGGAGAAGAAGTTTCTTAGTATTTGGTTTGGCAGCTATGAAGACGAAGAAGCTCATTTCTGGTTCTAGGTGTTGGATTTCACGAGGAATTGGGAATGAAGGCTCTTTAAATTTTCTAAGAGTTTTACTGACATGAGTCCAAGAATTTCATAAGGCAAGGTCGAGTCAAGGCCCATGTGCTCAACCATTTCTTTGCCAAATTCATTGGGGACCAATGAACAAGGTAAAGAACAAGGCATTTTGGAGGTCAAGAATCGAATTCAAGTTTGTGTCAAGTCTTGCGTTTGTTAGACCAGAAGACTTACGCCAGTTAGCCGTGGGCACGTCTTACCAGTAGGAGTCTTCTGATCCTTCCTGTTTGGCGCAGTCTTGTAAGATGTGGGCACGCCTTGTAAGCTGAAGTCTTCTGCCTGCTTGCTTCAAGTCTTCAAGTCATTTTGTGTTTTAATTATCAAGGCTTGATTCGGCTAGCTTAAGTACTAGTTAAGGCCAAATGTCTTTCTTCAATTTAAGAGTTTGTTAGTTATGTTATTTACTTAAATAAAACTGGTCATGTTGACCATGTGTTAGCCGAAGCTAGGGTTAAGTTAATTAGGGTTTAGTTGGTCACTTAGGTGAGTCCAGCTAGGGTTAGGTTTGTGTTGTTTTTTCAATTCAAGTAGGGTTTCAGTTTTTGTCTCATTGTAAGGCTATAAATAGCCCTTTTTAGGTTTGAAATTATTAATTAAGTTTTATCAAAGAATTTTCTAGCAAACCGTGTGTTTTGCAACTTCTCTTTCTAAGAGATCTTTTCTTGAATAATTGAAAGATTAGCTTGAGTGTTCTTGGACTTATCAATCAAGAATCGCACTTGATTGTTGCGTCATCTACCTAAATCCTTGGTTCACTAAATCAACAATCGTGGGTTGAGATTAAGTTCATAGGTTTGCGATTCTTTGGTTTGGAAGTTAAGGATTTTTCCGCACCTTAACTTGATTCTTCGTCTAGATCCTTGGGCATTGATGGGATACGAGTTCAGGCCCTCTGGGTGGGTTCGTATCAGTTGGTAATCAGAGTTAGTTGACGGTATCAAGTATATCCCTTTTTTTTCTTGTTATTTTCGTTTTCTTGGTGTCAAAAATCTGTCCAGAAAAACAAAAAAAATGTTAGTGTTCATTGCTACTGTTCATCATTACTGTAGCATCACTGTTCTTCCGGATTCACTGTTCATCCGAATGTAATCTCTGGTTTCTTGATTGTTGGTCTTGTCTTTCTTGTGTTCTTGTGTCTTGAGTCAAAAAAAAAAAAAAGGTAGCTGTTAGTTTTCCTTGTTCATCCGCTAGGGTTTTTGTCTTGTGAGTTGTTTGCTGTCCAGCTTTAGTTGCTTTTCTTTTGTGTAAATTCTGTTTAGTTCATCTTGTTGTGTTGTGTTCGTGTCTTTCTTCGCTGTTCTTGATAAAAAAAAAATGCAGCAAAAGAAAGAAAGAAACCTGCCATTGCTATTCTTGAGAAAATTTCTGGAAATTTGTCAAGTTTCTTGTGTTGAATTTCTTGAATTGTGTTGGCTGAATTCTTCTAACAAATTGTGCCTCAATTGTGTCTTGGGATCTTCCTCAAAGCTGTCCAAAACAGTTTCGGATTCAAACCAAACAAGGTCAGTTTTTGCCTAGCTTTAATTCTGATTTTTCTGACAGTTTAACCAACCATTTAAGCAGCAAATTCTGGTAGAAATCCAGCACCAATAATTCCAGAATCGTATTGCATTTGTTTTTCACCAAATCTTTGTGCTGTGTCAGTTCAATCCTGGAAGCTTTACAAAACTGAATTCTAGCTTTGAGTCGTACCTTTAGAAGTAGGGTTCAGCTGACTCTCCTTGTGTTAAATCCTAGAGTTCAGTCGTGTCTTTAAAGGTCAATTCCAGCCGTGTTTCTCTTGTGTCAAGTATCTTAAAATTAGTCCACTCTTGAGTCAAATCTCAACCACAAGTGAACTCTCCTTCGACACCACATTCTTGTGAGATTATTGTGGGGTAATTCCTGGATATTTGAGCAAATTTCGGATTTCTTCAAGGGGGGAAATCGAGGATATAGAGAGTTGTTTGTGAGACTATTAGAATGTATTAAAACAATTGAGTGATACACGAGGGTGAGAGAAACATGTAAGGGAGCGTGTGAGGCTTTTACTTTCATTGTTGCTCATTTTGCAGGTTTGAAATATGTCTACCAAAGGAGATGAGATGACCATAGCCCAATGTGCACTAGAGATGAATGCTATGTGGGCAAAGTACAATAAGGAGATGGAGGCTAACTTTGAACCTCTTGAAAGACGACTTGATAAATTAGAAGGTAAATCTTTCAAGAGGGGGGTACCAATCGTTCCAGTTCCCATATTCCACCGACCTTTTCAAGGTTGTCCCAATCACACCATGAGTCTCCTCGTGAACATGCATTAAGAGCTCATGAGAAATGTAAGCATATTGGTGATGAGTATGAGGAGGAGCAAAGGTGTGAGCAAAGAGTCTGTAGATGGAGTTCATCCTCAACCAAAAGAGTCTCATTTGAGATGCCTAAAACATCTCAAAGCAAGTCATTTTAGATGGCTAAAACATCTCAAAGCAAAGGAATGAAAGGCAAAATTGGACAGAGGAATCAAATGTGATGGGTGATTCCATAATGGATGGCATTACGCAACTATTGAATGCCTATCTCAAGGCATACATTGAGCGCCATAATCAAACATCTACAATGGTGGCCAGTGAAGAGCATTCCATCATCACATGTGAGCAAGAAGAGCTGCAAATATCATCTACACTAGCTCCAAATCAAGTGCTAGTTGAGGGAAAATTGTGTGAAGCGCAAAAAGACAGTGTGAACAATGATGTACCATTTGAGTATGAGAGAAAAGAGGTAAAATCTGAGTTGAGTGCTCAAGAAAAAGAGGGGGGAAATTCACAAGATTTGAGCGAGTTCGTTACTTCCACTAGGGATTCTTGTGAGAAAAATAGTGAGTTGAGCATGAGTGTTAAAATGAGTGAGAATGAGTTAGTTATAAAGGTGGAGCATAGTGAGTTTGTATTTATGACTAACCATCCTTGCTTTATTTTGCCTAGTGTGTTTATTTATTTTTCACAGGTTAATGAGGCAATTAAAGTGCTTAATCGAGGAGCAGCTCATGGCTATTTCAATTCACTTGTGGATCTTAATGATAATCAATGGTCAAGTGCATTGCCAAAATTTGGTAAATCTGTCATTATTTTATTGGCCATTAACAAGGTAAACTCCTTTCCTAAAACTCTTTGTTATCATGGTGCACCTACTGAGTTTGCACCATCTATGAAGGTACATCTTCTTGAGATTGATCTGAGTGATTATACACCTAGCTTTAAGAAATCGATTGCTGCCTACTTGAGCATAGATGATTTTTTTGAATTGTTCATGCATGCTAGACACCTAGAATTACTTGGTATTGTTTTTAGGATTGTTAAAGCATGTAATGTGGTCTATCATCTTGGAATCATGAATTTTGATAAAGCTTTTCATTTACTCTCCGACCTTCATTCTAGAATTCATTTGAGTTACTTTAAGAATTGCAATTATCTTAGTCTATTTTTGAGTCCTTATATGCTGTTTTTTGTTTCAACTTTTCCATTGGGATATCCAAGTAATCATTCTTTTGGTTGCTTTCTTTTTGATCCAGGCATATTACTAAGGGAGCATCTACACACGCCTTTGATTCGAGTTCGAATCCTCTTAAGAAGGAGGGAATACGAGTCAAGAAGTTCATAGGCAGGTCGAGGTCAAGGTCCATGTGCTCAACCATTTCTTTGCCAAATTCATCGGGGACCAATGAACAAGGTAAAGAACAAGGCATTTTGGAGGTCAAGAATCAATTCAAGTTTGTGTCAAGTCTTGCGTTTGTTAGACTGTGAAGACTTGCGCCGATTAGCCGTAGTCCGGATCTTACCCGGCGGAGTCTTCCTCGATCCCTTTTGGCCTTGATCTTGTAAGATGTGGGCACGCCTTGTAAGCTGAAGTCTTCTGCCTGCTTGCTTCAAGTCTTCAAGTCATTTTGTGTTTTAATTATCAAGGCTTGATTCGGCTAGCTTAAGTACTAGTTAAGGCCAAATGTCTTTCTTCAATTTAAGAGTTTGTTAGTTATGTTATTTACTTATATAAAACTGGTCATGTTGACCATGTGTTAGCCGAAGCTAGGGTTAAGTTAATTAGGGTTTAGTTGGTCACTTAGGTGAGTCCAACTAGGGTTAGGTTTGTGTTGTTTTTTCAATTCAAGTAGGGTTTCAGTTTTTATCTCATTGTAAGGCTATAAATAGCCCTTTTTAGGTTCAAAATTATTAGCCAAGTTTTATCAAAGAATTTTCTAGCAAAACCGTGTGTTCGCAACTTCTCTTTCTAAGAGATCCTTTCTTGAATACTTGAGAGATCAGCTTGAGTGTTCTTGGACTTATCAATCAGGAATCACACTTGATTGTGGCGTCATCTACCTAAATTCTTGGTTCACTAAATCAACAATCGTGGGTTGAGATTAAGTTCATAGGTTCGCGATTCCTTGGTTTGGAAGTTAAGGATTTTCCGAACCTTAACTTGATTCTTCATCTAGATCCTTGGGTATCGATGGGATACAAGTTCAGGCCTTCTGGGTGGGTTCGTATCAGGTTTTCAAAGTTTGATTTGAAATCAGGTTTTTGGCAACTTGGGATTTGCATTGAAGATAGGTACAAAACTACTTTTTGTATCCTGAATCATCATTATCAGTGGAAGGTGATGCCATTTAGGTTAAAAATCGCACCTTCTCTTTTCCAAAAAGCCATGATTAGGATATTTGAACCTATCCTTCATACTTGCCTTGTATATATTGATGATATCCTTCTGTTTTCGAAGACTTTTGAAGAGCATATTTCTTTGCACTACAAGTTTGCTGAAATTGTTGACAAATTTGGAATAATGCTTTCCGAGAAAAAAAAATCATTTTATGTCAACAAGAAATAAATTTTCTCGGGATGAAAATCTCAAATGATACTTGTGTTCCTGAAATACACATCAAAGATGCTATTCAACATTTTCCTAAGAAGGATTTTTCCATTAAACAGATTCGCCAATTTTTGGGTATTGTCAATTATGTTAGGGACTTCATCCCTAATGTCTCTCAATATACCCAACCTTTGACCCAACTTCTCAAGAGAAACCCCATTCTCATCCTAAGAAACCTAAGGATGTTCCCAAGATCTTGTCCATATCTGTTGAAATCCCCATGGATAAACCTGTTCCATGGAGGAAACCACGGGAATCCTTGATAGATCTCATCTCTCATTTTGATCAAGAAGGGAAACCTATATATTTTTTTCAATATCTGTTTTCAGGACATACCTATTTTGATGTTTGTTATTGCAGGAAATGTATGAAAAGAAAATGTCCAGAAAAGAGAACTAGTTGTTGTCCAGATAACAAAGATCCTGATATGAAGAAAAAGGAACCACCTTTTACTTCATCCCGAAGTGATTTTGATGGTTATGCCATTCCTTCTAATTGGGTCGAGAAGCCCAAACCTAAGCCAAAGCTTTCCCCATACAATCAAAAATGTCTGGAAATCCTTGACCATGAAGGTTTACGAATTGAACAATCCAAGCCTATTCCTCATATTTGTATGTTTAAATCTGAAGGTTTTCCCCCTTTGAAGCCCTTCATCAAAGATAATTCTAGCCATGTTCCAAAGTTTGAAAATGCCTAGACAACTGTTCTTCTTTCGGGACAGCTGGCCCCTCTCGATAGAACTGAACAAGTTCTAAATTGGTAATCTAAAAATGCAATCTAATCTTGAAGCGAAAGAAAATTTGAACCAAGAAACCATCAAAAGAAAGAGCCATCGGGTGAAAAGAAATTGGCAACCGAACCCTAGCCTTGTTGCTGAACCAAAAAAAAAATGGAGAGATTTTGATACGGAACATCGAATCAAGGATCCAAGAAAGGTCGTGGATAGGAGCAATGGTCAAGCCTCTCGGCCTACAAGTACATTTCAAGTGCCATCCGGCCCAATGACGCGTGCTAGAGCCAAACGACTCAAGGAGGAGTTAGCCGCATTGGTTCGTGATGTGCAAGATGAAGTCAAGCCGCTTAGCACTTTGGATGGGCAATCACTAACATGTGTCACAATGCTAAGTGTAGAGGAGGCTTCAAGCAACGTTACTTCCTAATTGATTGTCATTTGCTTTGAAGTCTCAGCTTTGCTTTTGGGTTTGGTCCCGAATGTGTTACCAAATATGTTAGTTAGTTTAAGCATTTATTTTAGGTCAAATAAAGCATCAGTTAAGTAGTTTCTAAATACGATTCACCTTAACCGAATGCCTATTTAAGTAGTTTCCTAATTACCTGTTTCTTTGATGATTTAATTGAATACGGAGTATATCCTAGTTTTTTCAAAAAACTTTCCCTCTCTCTCTCTTGGGTCATGTCTAGGGATTTTGATTTCTGATTCACATATGGCAGCGGAGGCTGCCCTTCACCACTCGGATGGTGAAGGGCGTGTAGGTTCGTCTTTGATTTTCCAGAAGAAATCCTTCCCCTCGCTGTTCGCGGGGGCGGCTCTAAAACCAGATTCAAAAATCCATGCAATGAAGGCTACTCACCGTGGTGAACCGGCAGTAGTGTTTAGGGCTTTGGATATGCTGGCAGTGTCTTCGTCTTTCCGTTTCATGCTGGTGGGCAAATTTTCCGAAGGATGCCTCAAGATGCAAGATATAAGGAAGTTCTTCATGACTTTGGATTTGAAGGAGGCTGTAACAGTCGGCTTGATTGATTTCAGACAAGTTTTGATTCGTTTTGGCAATGAAGCCAACTTCCATCGTGTTTGGGCAAGGAGCATCTGGTATGTCTATACAGCACTGATGAGGGTCTTCAAATGGTCGACAAAATTCTACGTAGACAAAGAATCATTTTTGGCTGCTATTTGGTTCAGCCTCCCTAAACTGCCGGTGCATCTTTTCAACAAACAATGTCCATTCCACATTGTTTCATGTTTGGGAACACCTCTCCTTGTTGATGTCGCAACTCTATCACTGTTGAGGCCAAATGTTGCATGGGTCTGCGTAGAGGTAGACTTGTTGCACCCGCTTCCGCGTAGGGTTTGGGTGGACATGGGGGATGGTGCGGGTTTTTGGCAGTCGTTCCAACTGGAGAATCTACCCAAGTATTGTCCCCACTGTTATCATTAGGGGCATGATGTCGAGAAATACTGATTGAAGAATCCGCAGATGCAAGTGGAGAAGAAAGCTGATGAATCGGGAGACTCAGGCAAGCGTGGACGTCTGGCAGATGACAGTGATATCAAGATTTTGGATTCTGATGTTGAGCGAGGTGTGGAGCGGGCTGTGGTTTAGGTATTTCGTCCCAAGCATCTGGCGAACGCTTCAATTGCAGGGGATGATGCACAGTTCGGCCAGGTGGCTGAGACTGGTTTGAAGGTTGCCAAATAGGTGGATGAGACTGGGGCTATGGTGGTCATGTCACAGGAGCTGCATACAGAATCTACACAGCAGCCTCCAGTGGCACAAATGGGAGCACCAGACTTCCACTTGTTGGATGAGCAGCAGCCACCTGTTGAGAAATTGCAGTTTTCGGGAATTCATCAATAGCAACAGCCTATAGTTGTAGATGATAGGCATTCTCAACTGCAGCAAGTAAGTGGTTTGGGGACTGAGCAGGTGAAGGGGTCGGAATTGGTGATTCTCAGCAATGGTGTTGGGCAATTTTTGTCTTGCAGAGGGTCGGACTCGAGTGTTTCTAATGAGTATAAGGGGGAGGTGCGAGAACTGGTGGACGAGACTGTAATGCATGCTACGAAAAACTTGATCGAGCAGATTGCGGAGCGGGTGGTGGTAGAAGAGGTCTCAAATGATAAGAAGGAAGGTGCGGTTCAGGAGATGCAATCCAAAATGGTGGGGGTTTTAGGCTTTTCCTTGAGAAAGGACTCGATCATATGTTGTGATCTATTGGAAGCTATCAAACGGAGGTTGGATGGTCTAAAACACCCGGATGGATGGCAAGCGGTGGCAGGGCGTAAGCCTAAGAAGACGGGGTCTTCGTCGCATTCTTCCTCTCCTCTTGGTAATTAATGATTAATTTACTTTTCTGGAATGTACCAGGCATATATAATTCTGTTTCATTGGCTCGAGTTAAGAAATTAGTCACGGTTCACTGAGTCATGCTTTTAGGACTCTGTGAGCCTTTGGTTGATGTTGGGAATTGCAGTTAATTAAGAATAAGCTAAGGTTTGATAGGGCGCTAACAAATAGTTCTGGTCGTGTGTGGGTATTATATCGAGATTGCCGGTTGCAGTTGGCGCAAGTCGACTTCAGCTTTTAGCTCTTAACATGTACCATGTTTTTGAATTGTTGATTGCCATTTAGTTATTCATGCAGCTTGTGATGGGGTGGAACGAGGTGGATTTGTGGCAACAATTGTGATACGAACTACATTAATAGGTAACGCAACCTGCACACGAAGAACGTGGGATCTAGGATATTGGTAAACAAAGTTGAAAACACACCACAAGGAAGACCTTCACCGTTGAGCCCTTGGACAACGAAGCGTTGGTATAAGGTAGAAGACTCCACAATTCACGCGTGTTCTTGAATTGATAAGTCAATGAACCCTTAAAGAGCACTCTAAAAGGTATTCAAGTCGCTTCAAGGAAGCAAGAGAGGTGATTAAACACTCGTTATTTCTGAAAATTCTTGATTGAAAATAACGATATACGAAAGACTATTTATTGCCTACAAGATACGAAATCCTAATCTAAGTAGGAAACAATTAGGAAATTATTTTAACCTAACTACCCTAACTAAAGACGAAAAAAAAAAACTGCTTAATAATTCATCGACCAGAAGACTTCAGCTTGCAAGGCGTGCCCACGCTCTATATGCAGGAGAGGGATCAGAAGACTCTGGCTTGTAAGGCGTGCCCACGGCTAACAGGTGCAAGTCTTCTAGTTTGCACTGTTATGAACTAAAATGACCAAAATCACGGAGTGATGTTGCTTGAGTCCTCATGTACACTTAGCATGGTGACACAAGGCAATGATTGCTCCTCCAAATTGCTAAGCGGCTTAACTTGATCTTGTACATCCCGAACCAATGCAACTAACTCCTCCTTGAGGCGTTTGGCTCTCGCACGTGTCATTGGGCCGGATGGCACTTGAAATGAACCCGAGGGATGACCATTGCTTGGATGTTCCGCATCATTCCCCTCCTCTTGAGAAGGATTTGCCCTCAAATCTTGTGGATCTTCTGCAAGAAACGGACTAAGGTCAGAAACATTAAAAGTAGCACTAACGTGATACTCACCAGGTAGATCCAAACGGTAAGCATTGTCATTGATGCGCTCAAGGACTTGGAATGGTCCATCCCCTCTTGGTAGCAGCTTGTTACGACGTTGGGCAGGGAATCTTTCTTTCCTCATATGCAACCATACCCAATCGCCTGGTTCAAAGATCACACGAGGACGCCCTTTATTGGCTTGTTTGACATATTGCGCCGTGCATTGTTCAATATTGAGCCGCACCTTTTCATGAAGGCGTTTAACCAAATCAGCCTTTTTAGCTCCATCTAAACTAACACGATTATTCATAGGCAAAGGCAAAAGATCAAGTGGAGTCAAAGGATTAAAACCATAAACAACTTCAAAAGGTGAAAATTGAGTTGCACTATGAGTAGAACGATTGTAAGCAAACTCAACATGTGGTAAACACTCTTCCCACGTCTTAAGATTACGTCTAATTATGGCACGTAAGAGTGTAGACAAGGTGCGGTTGACGACCTCAGTTTGGCCATCAGTTTGTAGGTGACTAGATGTAGAAAACAACAATTTAGTCCCAAGTTTTCCCCACAAAGTTTTCCAAAAGTAGCTAAGAAACTTAACATCATGGTCAGACACAATAGTACGTGGAATACCATGCAATCTAACAATTTCTTTAAAGAACAAATTAGCTACATGTGAAGCATCGTCAGTTTTGTGACAGGGTATAAAATGTGCCATTTTGGAAAATCTGTCAACAACAACAAAAATGCTATCATTTCCCCTTTTAGTCCTAGGCAACCCTAAAACAAAATCCATAGATATATCAACCCAAGGTTCCTTAGGAATAGGTAAAGGAGAATATAAGCCAAAAGGTTGAAGTTTAGACTTAGCTTTGTGGCAAGTGACACACTTAGCCACCACACGTTCTACATCACGCTTCATCCTTGGCCAATAGAAATGTTCTTGGAGAATGGCAAGTGTTTTGGCAACTCCAAAGTGCCCCATCAAACCTCCTCCATGTGATTCCCTCACAAGCAACAAACGAATAGAACAATTAGGTATACAAAGCTTGTTGAGATAAAATAGGAAACCATCATGAAAATAGAACTTACCATTCGATGGTGTTTTACTTGGTGAACTTACCAAGGCCGAAAAATCTTCATCTTTCTCATACAATTCCTTGATAAACTCAAGTCCAAGCAATTTTGCATCAAGTACAGTGAGTAAAGTATGTCTACGTGATAATGCATCCGATACAACATTAGACTTTCCTACTTTATACTTGATAATATAAGGAAAGGTATCAATAAATGCAACCCACCTAGCATGCCGCTTATTAAACTTATGTTGAGATTTAAGGTGCTTAAGCGACTCATGGTCGGTGTGAATTACAAATTCCTTAGGTCTTAGATAGTGTTGCCACATTTCTAAGGACCTAACCAAAGCATACATTTCCTTATCATATGTGGGGTAATTTAAGGCTGCCCCATTCAATTTTTCACTAAAGAATGCAATGGGACGACCTTCTTGTATTAAAACAGCCCCAATTCCCACACCGAATGCATCATATTCAATCTCAAATGTCTTATCAAATCATGGTAATGCAAGTACAGGTGCATGAGTAAGCTTATCTTTAAGTGTATGAAAGGCATGTTCTTGAGCTTCATTCCACACGAATTTCTCATTCTTTTTTATCACAGATGTCAAAGGTGCAGCAATGGTACTGAAATCTTTAACAAATCTACGATAAAAGCTAGCTAGACCATGGAAGCTATGAACATCTCCAACACTTTTAGGTGTCGGCCATTCATGAATAGTACACACTTTATCCTCATCAACATGAATTCCATTGGCACTTACAACATAACCTAGAAATACTACTTCACTAGTGCAAAAAGAACACTTTTTAATGTTAGCATACAATTGAGCATCACGAAGTGTTTCAAGCACAAGTCTAAGATGTTCTACATGCTCTTCTAGGCTGTGGCTATAAATCAAGATATCATCAAAATAAAAAACCACAAATTTGCCAATGAAATGTCTAAGTACACGGTTCATTAATCTCATAAAAGTACTAGGGGCGTTAGACAAATCAAAAGGCATGACAAGCCATTCATATAAACCATACTTAGTCTTAAAAGCCGTTTTCCATTCATCACCCTCTTTCATTCTTATTTGATGGTAACCACTTTTTAAATCAATTTTTGTGAAAATAATGGCACCATGCAATTCATCCAACATATCATCCAAACGAGGTATAGGGTGACGATACTTTACCGTTATAGCATTGACGGCCCTACAATCTGTGCACATGCGCCACGTTCCATCTTTCTTTGGCACTAAGATGACAGGAACAGCACATGGGCTTAAGCTTTCCCGCGCCCATCCTTTCTTCAAGAGCTCTTCAACCTGCCGTTGTAGCTCCTTTGTCTCTTCAGGACCCATACGATAGGCGGGTTTATTTGGCAATGAGGCTCCAGGCACCAAATCAATTTGGTGTTCAATTCCCCTAATCGGTGGTAATCCATTTGGTATCTCGTCGGGGAAGACGTCCTCAAATTCCTGCAAGAGATTTGAAACACTGGGAGGTAAAGTGTTAGTGAGGTCAGGGGAAAATACAAGTACTTCTCTACATAAGAGTACTAGTACTATCATATTAGAATGTAAAGCTCTTCGCACGTCTCTTGTTTTTACAAAAAGATTAGTTTTTCTTTGTAGATTTCCTCCCTTGGCTGAATTCATTTTCCCGTTTCCTCTATCATCAGGTTCGGCCTTCACTTCTTTCTACTTGACCTCGGTTTTAACTTGCTGCCTCTTAGCAAGTTCCACCTCATACTCCTTATGCAATTTCTCTTGGTCCTCACGAACTTGGCTTGGAGTTAAGGGTGCGAGGATAACCTTTCTTTGGCCATGTTGGAAGGAATACTTTTTGGTGATGTGAGGGCCGTGAGTGTAACCTAAAGCTTGTTTAGAAATTTCATGAACAATTCTTATAATTCTGTTTGCGTGATCATGAAAAAAAAATAAATAAATAAAATAAATAAATAAAATTTTCGTTTTTCTTTCTTTCTCCCTATTCCCAATCGGCTTCACTTCCAAATTTTTCAGACAAAATGATAGCAATTGGAGTCCATCTCTTTTCAGTAAAATTGAATTAATCTTCAGCAAAAGTTGAATTCACCATTCCCTCCAAGTGAATTCGAAATTCCTTCACCATTTTAGCAAGAAACCAGCCGCCCACTTCCACCTTCTCATGGCTGCCAATTGTCGATTTCTTGCTACAAAATTTGGGCAGCTTAAACCAGCCATTTAGCCTTAATCCCAACCGGCAGCTCTTTGGAATGGAGCAAGAAAGATTTCAGATCACCTTAGCCAAGGCAAATGGTGATCACCTCCTCTCATGCTCAATGGAAGAACAACCGGTTGCCATTTGGCATTCACTTCAGCAAAAATTGGTTCACTTAGCAAGACAAGTTCAGACCTTTTTCTCTTCCCTCAAGGCTGTCCGAAATCCTCATCAGATAATACCTTCCATTCCTTTCCCAATTGTTTCCATTTCACTCCTCACACACACTCCATTCACTTTAGCAAAAGAAAAAAAACTCTTCCCAAAAGCTCTCAACCGAGAGCTCTTCTTTTCCCTTTTTCCTCTTGTTTTCTCTTGGTTACTTCAGCCTTGCTCCCAAGAACTTTACCTTGGATGCAAGCTGCTGGAACTAAAGCTGGATTCTGGAAGGAGCTGTTTTGTTCTACTCCCATTGCTTGTCTAAGCTTGAGGTAAGAATGCTAGCTTCATACGACTCCATTAGTAGCCTAGAAGATTTCCTCCTTCCATCCTTAGCTTGTTTCACTTCTTGTAGTTGGAAACCAAAGCTGCTCAGCCAACATCACTTACTCTTCCGCCTTTTTGAAGCTGGTTGTGGGTATGGATCATTTTTATATGCTCTTAAACTTCTAGCAACCGTTTCTTCTCTTAAGAAAATGCCATCTTGAAGGTAAAATGACCATGCATGCAACCGGTTGACTTGAAATCTTGCCTTGACACATTTATATCTTTATATATTTTCTGGAAATCTGGTTAACTAATGTAGATCACTGCTCTTGTTTTCCTTTAAGCTTCCCGAAGCTTCATGATGATGGTTTCATTTCATTTACTTCATGCATGATAAGTTAATGGGGTTGGAATTTTCTTGTGCTTGTTATTGTTTAAAAAAATCCCTTAAATCCTTGCTGTGATAAACGTTTGAGGGCTGAAGAGCTCTTCCCTATTTTTATCCAAATCTGTTCTTGTTAGAGTTAGTGGAAATTAGTTCATGCATGTGTTTATTTTGACCGGTTAAACTTGATTGAAGCTTTCATGGACTAAATACTTTAGCTAGATCAAGCTTGAACCTTGCATTCCCCTTAAAACTTATTTGTCTCTATTTTCTTTGCATGAATCATTCACGGCCAGTTTTAAACTGAATATGTAATGACGTCAAACTTGGTTTTTGAATGGAGAAAATGATCTTGTATCATGAAAGGAAAACAAGAAGGAAGAACCGGTCTTGATGCGATGGTTTCCAAACTTGAGACGTTGTTGGTTGAGGCTTTTGTTCAAATTTTAATCATGTGCTTGAGCCTTGAGTTCTTAAATGGATGTATTACATGCTGATAAACCTGATTAGTATGCTGGAAATTAAAATGAACCTTAACCACGTTGCTTTGAAGCTGGAATTCTACAAATTTTTAAAAAAACTAGTATTTTTCCAGAAAAATCAGTGGACAAAATAGTCCAAAACAGAATGCTCGTATCTCACAGTTTATAAGTCCAAATCATGTACCGTCAGTGGCATTCGAAACTAGACCCAAAGAGCTTCGTTTTGGTACCTCACACGCCCTGTAATTCATTTTCTACACACCGTGGTGATCCGATGAACATCGCTGAAAATCAAGACTGCGTTTTTGTTAACCAAAATGGTTTCGAACTTTATTGTCCAAATTTGAGTGATTTCTAAACTAAATTGGTTTCGATGTTTTCGGAGAAATAAAGAACAATGAATGTAGTTTCAAAGCGGCACCAAAACCATGCAATTCACGCTAGTAGGACTGTCAATCCAAATTTCGGAATAAACCATGGCAAATTAGTTTTCATAGAAACACACCTTATGAACTTATTTGTTCATTTAACAAAACCTCAATTTTCAAACTTAAATTCCGATTTACAAAACTGTTTTAATCTGTAAGGGTACAGTACTTTAATCAGACCAAAAGGTAAAATAAAGTCACACTGCTTTGAACTAAAATCCGAAAGCTCATTTTAGTACTACTACAAATGAAATTTTACAACCATTAGTAAATTTTCTAACCAAGACAACCCTTTTAAAATTTCAATCAGATTTACCTTACGTTTTAAATTCCTTTAAAATATCACTATTTAAATTTACTCAAACCCTAATTATGCCAAAATTTTCAAACTCTTTTATCTTGACCTAATTAACCCAAAACCTCGATTTCGGAATTCTTATCACCAATTTTTCATCCCATCAACTCGATAAGTAAACTTTAATATGTTCTTGTTTTTTTTAAAAGAAGTGAATTGGTCAAAATTGATTTTTTTATAATTAAAAGTTAAATTATTTTACCTCAGGATCGGTCGGTGACCAAGTCGAGGACGTTGACATCGAAACCTTCGACACGACCTTGCCCTAGTTAAGGTGAGGGTTCCAAATTGTTGTTAAATGTTTTATTAAAGTAATGAGAACATGCTTGTTTGAAATGTGCCATATGTAGAATTGTACTTGATGGAAAATGTTACTTGTTGATTGAAGCACGTAATTACTAAGTGTTATTTGCCAATTAACATGCTTAATGTTGAATAGTATATAATTCCATGGTTGAATTATTTCAAAACCATTGATCAAAAGGAGGAGATCGTGTGTGTACTTTATCGCACTGACCCTCTCATTTTACAAATGATTTCGAAATGCCATAATTGTGTGTGTGCCTGTCGAATGTGCATGAATGATAAGCCTTTGCAATGTGCCGCAATTGGCTCGGCGGGATCCCAAACTCCAGGCGAGTCGGCCTATTCCAGCGGCAATTAGGGCTTGGTCGGGTATGTCGACGGACCACGGGAATGAAATGAAAGGTTACTCGAGTGTACACCACCCAATGAATGTTGGTTGTCGGGCAAGTCGGAGGGTTGGAGAGTGGGAAGCCGTCAAAAACGTGCTATTGAACAACATGGAAGCAATGTATCCTTCCACAATGAATGTTATTGATGCTTTCCAATATGGTATTGAAATTCAATGTTTCATGAAATTCTTGAAGGAAAAATGCTGTTGTGAAAATTTTTCTTATGTGATTGATTAAGTGAAAGCATGCTCTGCAAATGTGATAATTGTTATGTGTTGGGATCCTCATTGGGCTTGTGAAGCTCACCCCATATATTTTTCCCTCCCAGGATTTCAGGTTTGACTCGAGCAGAGGATTTGAGAGCTGTTGGATTTTGTTGGTTGTAACCTTTATCCTTGTTAAGACTAATGATGTTGAAATCCCTTTTTGGTTAACATTGCCTAGGAATCGTGTATCCTAGATGGTTGATGTTAAATTTTAGTTTGAATTATATAGCGGTGTTTAGAAATATGAATTGACTAAACTGATCGATTGAGTCCTGGCGTGAGCTAGGCCGGTGGCCGCGGTTCTCAGGGTTCGCCTTGGGAGTCGTGGGGCCGCTACAGGTGACTCCTTCAAAATTGACAACTTTATCAAACTGCCATTGCCTTCGAAGTAGTATATGGCAAGTTTGCATTGGCGCCACATCACATAGCACAACATCTTCATATTTGCCAATGCAGAATGGAACTTGGACTTGCTTGGTAACCCTTACATCACCACTGTCATTTAGCCATTGAAGACGGTAGGGGGTTGGATGCTTGAGTGTAGGCAAAGCTAGTTTCTCCACCATAAGCTGACTTGCAACATTGGCACAGCTCCCTCCATCTATAATTAGGCTACACACATGTCCCTGGATGTGATAGCTAGAGTAGAATATATTTTCCCTTTGTAAAGCATCATTAGCCTTGACATGTGTAGCTAGGGCACGTCGAACCACAAGCCCTAGTTGGTCATTGCCAGGAATTTCCTCTTCTTCTTCATCCACTTCTTCAGTCAAAGGTGGCATGTCCTCATACTCACCTTCATCATCAGTGACCCAGTCGCCATTGGGAAGGATAATCATAGCTCTTTGATTAGGGCATTGACTGGCAATGTGCCCTCTTCCTTGGCATTTAAAACACCTAGTGTCCCTATTTCTTGATTGGGAATTGCTGGTGTTATGGGTCATTGGCCTAGAATCAGCCTTAGGAACTTCAATTCGAGGCTTTGGAGCAGTTGAACTGGTAGCTGGTTTGTCCTCCTTGCGGCTTGGATAATTCCGACCCCCTTGAACGGGGTACATAGGCATAGGTCGGGTGGAACCCCTCCTCTTGTGACGCCTCTCAACCTTGATGGCCTTATCTACCAAGTCATTAAGCTCCACATAGTGTTGTAGTTCTACCTGCTCAGCAATCTCAGACCGTAATCCATTCAAGAATCGAGCCATAGTGGCTTCTCGATCCTCTACAACATTGGCACGTAGCATGAGCACCTCCATCTCTTTGTGGTAGTCTTCAACACTTTTAGATCCTTGAGTGAGCCTTTGAAGTTTTTGATACAAATCACGGTAGTAGTGATTTGGCACAAATCGTTTTCTCATCAAATGCCTCAATGCATGCCATGTATCGATGGGTGGTTCTCTACTTCTTCTCATACTAGTTGTAACCTGATCCCACCAAACAACAGCATTGTCAGTAAACTCTACAACTGCAAGTTTTACTTTTTGATCTTCAGTGTAATTATTGCAGTTGAACACCAGCTCAATTCTTTTTTCCCACTCTAGGTATGCATTCGGATCAGAACGCCCTTGGAATGAAGGAATCTTCAATTTAATACCATGAATAGAATCATCATTGAGTCTATTCTCACGCTTAGGTCGCCGTTGTCTATTGTCAAATTCCTCATTTGAGTCACTTGAGTCATGCAAAGGTGTTCTACTACGGCTTCCTTTTGCACTGGTATGGGGCTTTTCCAAATTATCGATTCTTTGATTGACAATCTCCAGCTTTTGATCCAAAATGCGGCTAATGTCTCCTCGGAGTGATTCTGCAAACAACTTAAAATCAAAGGCTTGGGAAGATCCCTCACCCACGTTAGACATGGTGATCAATTAAAAAGAATGAGCGTTTTAGGGTTTTTTTGAAAAATCCTTACACACTCCCTCACGTGTATTCACTCACCCTCGTGTTTGCACTCAATAATCACTCTAATATTCTTACCAATCACTTCTCAAGTCAACCTTGGCAACAACTTGAAGAAATTAGAATTTCTTCTACTGTAAACCAACTTACCAATTTAAACCACGGTGATTTTTAGACAAGAATGATGCAGAAATTTGAGAAAATAAAGAGTAAAAGTAAGAAACAAAGATTAGGACAGATTTGGAAAAAAGAAAGACTAAAAGAAACTGAATTCAAGATTCAATTAGAATTAGAACATAGAAACAAGAAATATGAAATAACAATTTCGTGCTCAACAAGAACAAGATTATAGTGAATTTGAGCAAACTAAAGGTGCTGGAATTTACCTTAAAGGCTGAATACAAATCCTAGAAAACAAGGTGTCTTTATTGCTTAAGACAAGGAACCCTAATCCGCACTTGAGAGGAATTTCTTGGCTTGATTTTCCAAAAAATATCTGGACAGAATTTCGGGTTTTGGGTGCTGTTTGCAGGTGATTTTTTTTGGGCTGTAAATATGCGGCAATTGTTTCCCAATGAGTGGTTTCAAAGCTAATTGGGGGAAAGAATGAATTGAAGCAATCTACCCACGGTTTGGCAGCTTTGATGTTTCGGATTTTCTTGGCTGAAGTTTGCTGAATTTTGGAATGTTTTGTGGCTTTTTGTGGACGGTTTTCCAGGCTCAATTTGGTCAGCCAAATTAGTAGCAATTGTTTCCAAAAAGGAATTGAGAATGGGTTAAAATAAAGAGCCTTATGGCGGTGGCTTCTTTTTAATTCCAAAACTGATTTGGATTCCTTGAGCCAACCGATTTTAAAGGCTTTCTTTTCTTGGTGGTTTTTGGTTTAGGCTTCCCTTTTTCTTTTGCTGTTTCGTTGCTCTTTGTTTGTGTTTTTTTTTTTCACAAAGCAACAATTCTCAACAACAAGAAACGGTTAGAGCTGCAACAAGAATAGTTTCAAGAACCGATTACAACTTGCAAGAATCAAATTGTAAGGTCTCATATTTTTCAAGAATGGCTTCAAGATTGATGTAATAGTATCAAGATCACACAACCACAATCAAGAAAGATTCAAGATTCAATCAGGTATGCCCAAGAACTTTAATTTTTTTGCAAGAATCACCAAAACAGTTTCTATTTCCTAGCAATGACTTTCGGACAAGACTCTACTTCTTCTTTCTTTCTTTGTTTTTTTTTTGACTCAAAGTAAACTAGATGCATGACATGAACCCTAAACAGCACTTAGATAATCAAGATTGGTTCGGCTTATCAAAGGACAACAAGCAAAAAGACATGACTTTAATGAGAAGAACAAGAACGGCAAAGAAGAAACAAAGAGCAAGAACAACTAAGCAAGAATCGAAACTATTTTTTTTCTCTGATTTTCTTGACATACAATAGACACAAAAACAGCAAGGAAATGAAGGAAAAAACATAGAATTTGAATGATGCAATCAAGAGGAATTCGGATGAAAGCGGTGAAACGGTATGCTACGGTCACGATGAGCGATTGCTCGATTTTGTTTTTTTGGACACAACTGAATTTGAGAACACAAGGAACGACAACAATTGACTCAAAAAAAGAAAAAAAAAGATATACTTTGTTACCTCCAAATAGCTCACAGGCCAACGATCTGAACTACATTAATAGGTAGCGAACACGCACCACGAAGACGTGGGATCTAGGATATTGGTAAACAAAGTTGAAAACACACCTGCGGAAGACCTTCACCCGTTGAGCCCTTGGACAACGAGCGTTGGTATAAGGTAGAAGAGCCACAATTCAAGCGTGTTCTTGAATTGATAAGTCAATGAACCCTTAAAGAGCACTCTAAGGTATTCAAATTAACTTCAAGGAAGCAAGAGAGGTGATTAAACACTCGGGTTATTTCTGAAAATTCTTGATTGAAAATAACGATATAAGAAAGACTATTTATAGCCTACAAGACAAAATCTAATCTAAGTAGGAAACAATTAGGAAATTATTTTAACCTAACTACCCTAACTAAAGACGGAAAAAAAATGCTTAATAATTCATCGACCAGAAGACTTCAGCTTGCAAGGCGTGCCCACGCTCTATATGCAGGAGAGGGATTAGAAGACTCTGGCTTGTAAGGTGTGCCCATGGCTAACAGGTGCAAGTCTTACGGTTTTACCTTGTTATGAACTAAAATGACCCAAATCGCGGGTGATGTTGCTTGAGTCCTCATGTACACTTAGCATGGTGACACAAGGCAATGATTGCTCCTCCAAATTGCTAAGCGGCTTAACTTGATCTTGTACATCCCGAACCAATACGACTAACTCCTTCTTGAGGCGTTTGGCTCGCCGTGTCATTGGGCGGATGGCGCAAATGAACGAGGGATGACCATTGCTTGGATGTTCTGCATCAAATTGGTTGACTTAAAGGATCTTGGTTTGCCAGTCTTGTTGATGGGTGACTTCAATGTTGTTATAAGCCAGGAGGAAAAGAAAGGAGGGAGGCCATTTCAGGTCTCGAAGGCTCTTCAATTTCTACATTTTATTGATGCGATGGATTTGGTTGATGCTAGTTTTACTGGGCCTATATTTTCCTGATGCAAGAATAGGGGAGGAATGGCTCGGATTTGGAAGCGAAGCGACTAGACAGAGTGGGTAAATGAAGCATGGCTACAGCTCGACGTGTGTACTTCAATTAAGCACCTTGCAAGGTTTGCGTCTGATCATTCTCCCTTGCTAGTATCTTGCACTCCCAAGCGGGATTCGGGCCCTAGAAGTTTCAGGTTCTTGGATGTTTGGGCTTCACATCTGGGCTTCCTGGATGAGGTAAAAAGAGCATGGTCTGATCCTTCTTCTAGCCGGCCCCTACGGGTGTTTTTGAGCATGCTCAAGTAGGTTAAGAACCATTTATCCAAGTGGAGCCACGAGGTGTTTGGAAATGTCTTTGATCGTGTTTGGCAGGCGGAGGATCAAGTGACACGTAATAAACAGGTCTTACAAGAAAACCCCTCAGATGAGGTTCTTTCCAACCTAAGGCATGCACAAAGCACTCTACGAGCGGAGCTGTTACAGGAAGCGGCATTCTGGAGGTAGAAGACTCGATTAAAGTTTAACAAGCATGGGGATGCAAACACCAAGTTTTTCCACTCTTTGGTAAGGGCGAGACGAATGAAATCGTATATTAATGGGGTGTTCAATGATGAAGGGTGCTGGGTCGAAGAGGAGGTGCAAGTGGAGGAGTTGGCGGTTGAGTATTTTAGAACCTATTGGGAGGAAGTTCGAACATGTGCAAGGAAGATCACCTTCTGAATGTCATCCCACCCTTGTTGTCTTCATCGGATAATGAGGAGTTGCAACAACTCCCCACAGCGGAGGAGGTAAGGAAGGTAGTTTTCTCAATGAGTGGGGAGAGTTGCCCAGGCCTGGATGGATTCCCTAGGACGTTTTATACATCATGTTGGGACATCATTGGATATGATTTGCATCTTGCTGTGCTGGATTTTTTGCTGGATTGGAATTACCACTAGGAGTTATGTTTCTATGGATTGCTTTAATTCTGAAATCCATGAATCCTAAGACATTTACAGAATACAGACCGATCAGTTTGTGCAATTTTCTCAATAAAATTGTATCTAAGCTCCTGGCGACATGGCTAGAGAAGATCCTTCCTAAAATTATCTCCCCGCAACAGAAGATGGTCTCGGATAACGTTTTACTGGCTTAAGAGATGGTCTCAGTGATTGATAAGAAGGTTAGAAGTTCAAATGTTATGCTCAAGGTTGATATGGAAAAGGCGTATGATAGGGTTTCTTAATTCAGGTTATGAGGAGGTTTGGATTTAGGGAGGTGTGGCTAGATATGATCTGGAGATTGGTCTCGAGCTGCTACTTCCCAGTGCTAGTTAATGGAAAACCCTGTGGGTTCTTTCATTCCATGTGTGTCCTTCGTCAAGGGGACCCTCTGTCACTTGCTTTGTTTGTAATTTCAGCGAAATTCCTTTCAAGAAGCTTAAATTTGCTGCTCTCAAACTCCAAGTTTGTCTCATATTTTGTGGGAAGCAATGGTTTACTAGTTACACACTTGGGGTATGCAGACGATATAATTGTTTTCTCAAATGCGGGTAAGGCGTCTTTGAAGTTTGTGATGGAGGTTCTGGGTTCGTACCAGTAGATCTTGGGACAATTGGTTAACATTTCTAAGAGCTGCTTTTTGGTTGGAAAGCTATGTGATTGCACAGGTGACGGGTTTTTCTTATCGACCTTTCATTATCACTTATCTTGGCTGTCCGTTATTCATGGGGAGGAAAGTTCACAGTCTGTTTGGAGGGCTGCTGGCTAAGATTGCTGCACGTATTAATTCTTGGCATGGTAAGTGGCTATCCAAACGGGCAAAGATGGTGTTGATTAGGCATGTCCTGGTTTCTATGCCGATACACCTTTTACCTGTTCTAGACCCGCCAAAGAGGGTTATTTCTGATATTGAGAAGGTATTTGCAAGGTTTTCTTGGGCAGACTCAGAGCTAAAGATAAAAGGCATTGGGTGGCGTTGAAAAATTCTGTTGTCCAGTGAAGGGGGGTGGCCTCGGGTTTAGATCCTTAGGGTCAGTCGTTGATGCTTTCTCGTGTAAATTGTAGTGGTTATTTAGGAAGGGGGAGTCCTTGTGGGCTCGTTTCATGAAGGAAAAGTACTTTGGTGATGGGCACCCGAATCAGGTGCTGTCAATTACGAGGGGTACCAATATGTGTTGACACTTACTCCGTGCTCGGTCGGGGATGGAATTACATTTGACTTGGGACATCTCTTGGGGCGCCGTTTCTTTCTGGTGGGACAATTGGAGTGGATTGGGGCCATTGGCGTGGCAGTATCCACATTTGGCATCGGAGGCTCGACTCGTGGATCTTTCACTAGATGGACAGCTAGATTTGGCATAGATACCTGTCTCTTTGTCAGAGGACTGTGCTCAAGTTTTTAAGGAGAAGATGTTTGTGTTAGATGGAGCTCTAGATACCATGATGTGGGATCTCACTCCACATGGTGGTTTCTCTGTGAGTTCTGCATTTCAGCTTGTGCGTAATGCTAAGCCGTGTTCCACGGTGTATGCTTAGTGTTGGCACAAGTCTATTCCTCTGAAGGTGTCTTTCTTGCTATGGAGTTTGTTTCCACAAAAATTGCCACTGGATAATATTTTGCTTACGTTGAATTTTGTTGGTCCATCACGGTGTGGATGTTGTGTTTTGCCCCAACAGGAATCGCTGGATCATGTTTTCTTATTTGGGAAGTTGGCAATGGTGACCTGGCATTTTTTTGAGAGTTCTCTAGGGCTTGACAGATCGTGAAAAGGAGTACGGTCACGTTGGCTGTATTGGTGGCCTAGCTGTCGAGGTGGTATCGGGGTACGTTGGTTATTCAAGCTTCTCCTAGCTTTAATCTTATGGTGACTATGGGTGGCTAGGAATAAATGGAGGTTCGAGGGAGTGGGTCTCTCAACTGAGCAGGTTCGGTGGGCTGTAGTGCCTGACGTTCAGGATGCTTGCAGGGTTAAATTTCCCCGGTGGCCTTGGAGGGCATTAGATTGGTTCTCCATGCTCTCGATACTTAGTGGCTTGCGCAGGTCCAAGTTGTAAAGGTGCTATGGGACTTTCCTAAACATGGCTTTGTTCAGTTAAACATGGACGAGTCGGTAGTATTGGCTAAGGGGGGAGGAGAGGGGTTTTGAGGGATGCGGAAGGGATTTCCTCTGTGGCTTTATGCAGTAGTGTGGTGAAGTAGACTCCTTACAGGCTGAGGCCAAAGCAATCTAGCACGGATTGTAGGTTTGTCACAGCTTAGGGTATGAGAACATTGTGGTTGAGTCTGATTTGCAGGTGATGGTTAACGTGCTCAGGGGACATAGTATAGTTCCGTTTAAGATTCGGTCTTCTGTCCGGTAGATTTTGAGTGACAGGTTGGCTGTGGACTTTCGACATTGTTTTCGTCAAGCAAACATGGTGGCAAATGCGCTTGCAAACCTTGGGGTGGGTTGCTCGCGGGTTTTCTCAAGTTTTGGTAGTTGTCCTCCTCTTGTGCGTAGCTTATTAGCACTAGATCAGGCTCGAGTATGTAATTTTTGATTCTCTTTCAAGAGGTAAGAGGGCTGTTTCCCTCTTTAATGTATCCCACTTTTCTGGTTTTAATAAACAGGGTAACCAAACCTGCCTGCCAGAAATGATTGGCAGTTTATAAAAAAAAAAAAGTAGTTTCCTAATTGTTAAGTAGTTAGGTTAGTAGTAGTTTCCTAAAACACTAGTTTCCTAATTGCTTATGCTAGGTTTCCTAATTTTTCATGGTCTGGCCAAATTTGTGTTTCCAATTTGGCCTTGGTTTTTTGAGTCATGTAGGCTATAAATAAGACTACACCTTTCATTATTCAATAACAAGAATTATTCAGAAAATTAATTTGAGTGTTATCATTTCTCTTACTTCCTTGAAGCGACTTGAATATCTTAGAGATTTTCTTTAAGTGTTCGCCTTGACTTATCAATTCAAGAACACGTTGAATTGTGGTGTCTTCTACCTTATACCAATGTTCGTTGTCCAAGTGCTTAACGGGTGAAGGTCTTCCGCTATGTGTGCGTCAACTTTGGTTACCAATATCCTAGATCCTAAGTGTTCTTCGTGTGCAGGTTACGTCATATTTAGCGTAGTTCGTATCAGTTGGTCTCAGAGCTAGTTGGAGGTAACAAAGTATATCTCTTAGAGTCAATTTTCTTCATTTCTTTGTGTCTTTGAATTTCTGTTTTATTCGCTTAAAAAAAAAAAGAGTACTGTTCATCATTACTGTAGTATTACTGTTCATCCTGAATTCACTGTTCATCCAAATTTTAATCTCTAGTTTTCTTGATTGTTGGTCTTGTGATACGAGTACAAGTTCTTCATGATTCAAGGTCATGTCGAGTCCCATGTGCTCAACAATGTCAATGCCAAGTTCGTTGGGACCAATGAATAAAGTGAAGAACAAGTTGGCAATCCAAAGCGAAGAACAAGTTTGGATTTGCTTAAAGCTTCAAGTCATCAATTTGGTCTCTTAGTTGTTAACCATTGATGTCTTGTCATTTGAGTCGGCCAGCTTAGTTATTAAAGACCGAATGTTTTCTTTCAAATTAATTAGTTTAGTTAAGTTATTGGATTAAATAAAGCTGGTCATGTTGACCATGTGTTAGCCGAATTAGGGTTTAGTTGGTCACCTTAAGTGAGTCCAACTAGGGTTAGGTTTTTGAGTCAATTGTAAGGCTATAAATAGCCCTTTAAGGTCTGAAATTATTTAGCAGTTTTTATTAAAAGAAATTTCTAGCAAACTGTGTGTTTTGCAACTTCTCTTTCTAAGAGATCCTTTCTTGAATACTTGAGAGATTAGCTTGAGTGTTCTTGGACTTATCAAGTGCATTGCAAGGCAGACTAGGTTTGATACGAACTACGCCAAGCGTGACGCAACCCGCACACGAAGAATGTTTAGAATCTAGGATGTTGGTAAACAAAGTTGACACACATAGCGGAAGACCTTCATCCGTTGAGCACTTGAAAAACGAACGTTGGTATAAGGTAGAAGACGCCGCAATTCAACGTGTTTTTAAATTGATAAGTCAAGGCAAACACCATGCCGCAATTCAACGTTTTCACATGCCATGTCGTCTTTTGTACTGTTTGAATCAGTAGCGGCATTACCTAGCTTAGTTAGGAGTTATATATTGTTAGACAAGTTTGGTGTATCAAACTTCCGGTATGTAACAGGGTAGGCTTCGGCCTCCCCTATGCTATTGCTTCCTATTATTAATAAGATGGGGCAATCGCCCACCTGCTAGCATTGGCAGTTAAAAAAAAAAGTCAAGGCAAACACCTAAAGAATATCTCTAAGGTATTCAAGTCGCTTCCAAAAGCAAGAGAAGTGATAACACTCAAGTTAATTTGCTGAAAATTCTTCATCTCAAATAATGAAAAAGTGTTGGCTTATTTATAGCCTACATGACTTGAAAACCTATGCCAAATTGGAAACACAAATTCGGCCCGACCATGAAGAATTAGGAAACCTGGAATAAGCAATTAGGAAACTAACGTTTTAGGCAACTACCATTAACCTAAATATTTAACAATTAGGAAACAACTTAAATAGGCATTCGGTTAAGGTGAATCATATTTGGAAACTACCTAACCAATGCTTTATTTGACCTAAAACAAATGCTTAAACTAACTAACATATTTGATAACACATTCGGCCAAGGTAATGGGCCGAATGGGTGAAACCCTAAAGCAAAGCCGAGACTTCAAATCAAATGATAATCAACTACGAAGTAACGTTGCTTAAAGCCTCCTCAACACTTAGCATTGTGACACACGATAGTGATTGCTCATCCAAAGTACTAAGCGGCTTTACTTGATCATGCATATCACGAACCAATGCGGCTAACTCCTCCTTGAGTCATTTGGCTCTTGGACATGTCATTGGACTGGATAGCATTTGAAATGTACTTGTAACTTGAATTTGCACCATAAACTCCTTGATTTTAACTCCTTGATAACACATTCGTGGGTAATGGGCGAATGGTAAACTCAAAACAAAGAGACTTCAAATCAAATGATAATCAACTAGGAAGTAACGTTGCTTAAAGCCTCCTCAACACTTAGCATTGTGACACACGATAGTGATTGCTCATCCAAAGTACTAAGCGGCTTTACTTGATCATGCATATCACGAACCAATGCGGCTAACTCCTCCTTGAGTCATTTGGCTCTTGGACATGTCATTGGACTGGATAGCATTGAAATGTACTTGTAACTTGAATTTGCACCATAAATTCCTTGATTTTAACTCCTTGATAACACATTCGGCCAAGGTAATGGGCCGAATGGGCGAAACCCTAAAGCAAAGCCGAGACTTCAAATCAAATGATAATCAACTACGAAGTAACGTTGCTTAAAGCCTCCTCAACACTTAGCATTGTGACACACGATAATGATTGCTCATCCAAAGTACTAAGCGGCTTTACTTGATCATGCATATCACGAACCAATGCGGCTAACTCCTCCTTGAGTCATTTGGCTCTTGGACACGTCATTGGACTGGATAGCATTTGAAATGTACTTGTAACTTGAATTTGCACCATAAACTCCTTGATTTTAACTCTATTCATTGGACCCCAATGCAGCATAGTTGGGTCATTCAAAAAGACACGAACACCTCTTAGGATTCGTATCAAGGTCATACTTATTTTATAGATTTAACAATATGTCTCAAGAGGGAAAAGTACCTGAGCAACCTAAAGCCAAAGTTTCCAATAAACTTTTGCTCCAAGCGCTTCAACAACAAGCGGCGAGACATGAATATGTGATGGCACAATTATCAGACAGGTTGGCAGCAATTGAGGTGCAAGGTACTGGAGATACACACAACACTAAGACCTCGAGTGTTCAGAATGATGATCATGATGCAGATGATGAGGGATATCAGTCAAACACCTCAATTCAATCAAGGAAAAGCCAAAGGGGAGCAAGGGACAGTTGAAATAGACCTAGGAGAAACGATAACAATCTTGGTTCCATCAAGACCAATATACCTACCTTTCATGGAAAAAATGATCCTGAAGCTTACTTGGATTGGGTTTGAAGAGTCAAGCAAGTATTTGAAGTTCACAATTACTCTGAAGAGAAAAAGGTGAAACTTGCAGCTGTTAAGTTTCAAGATTATGCATCTATTTGATGGGAGCAAATATGTGCCACAAAGAGAAGAAATAGGGACCAACCGTGATGAAGAATCAAGTGCTGTTCAAATGCAAGTCAACGAGCCTACGAGAGTTCCACTTGGACCCGTGACCTGTGCCCGTGCTAAACAATTCAAAGAATCCCTTCAAGCGTTGGTTCGAGCTATCCAAGAACAAAATAGAACAAATTCCAGCATTGAAGGATTAGAGGATGAAGCACATTCGATCAAGACTTTGATCATGGTTGAAGATGGTTGAAGACTTGTTCAAGCATTGTTAATTTTCGTTATTACTAGTAGTTAAAATAAAAGTTGGCCATTCGGTCTCCAAGTGTTAATTGAGGTCCGAATGTAACTAGCTATCACGTGGCTTAGTTTAAGTTAATTTAGTTTCTTAGATCCGAATGCAACTTTCCTAAAAGGTAGGATTTCTATTCGAGCCGAATTTAGCTAGTTGTTTCCTTATTGGATTAGGGTTTTGTAAGGCTTATAAATAAGCCTAAATAGGGACGGTTTTTTTTAACGAGATTTTGAGAAAAAATTCCAGAATTGCTATTTGCAAACTTTTGGCTTGTGTGAGCTAATCTTGAACATTGTAAGGCTGCCCTTTAATGTTCGTTGACTTATCAATCAAGCACCTTCTTGATTGTAGCGTCTTCTACCATCGGTTTTGTTCTTGTGCGGTCCAAGAATTGAATCAATTCCATCCCAACGTCGATACTTCAGATTTCCAGGACTTGTGGGCGATTTCTCTCCTCCTTAGGGTTGTAGGAATCACATCAAACCGATTGAAACTTGGACTGAAATGAAGCAAGTGATGAGGAAATGATTTGTACCCTTCCATTATGCTACGGATTTGTACAATCATCTCCAACGACTCACTTAAGGGTCTAAGTAGGTTGATGCGTATTACAAGAAAATGGAAGTAGCTATAATAAGGGCTAATGTGCAAGAGGACCCGGAAGCAACCATGGCAAGGTTCCTTAATGGGTTAAATTCTGAAATTAAAAGGAAGGTTGAGGTTCAAGATTACTATGAGTTTCAACAACTGGTGTCCTATGCAAAGAAGGTGGAAAAACAAGTCGTGTCTTCAAAAACAACTAGTGGCCGAACCACAACACCCTCTTCCACTCCTTGGAGAAGAAATCAATTTCCAACATCCAACGCTGGGCCTGGGCAAGGTAATAACGAAAGGGACAACAAGCGGATGGAATAATCTTCCCATTCCGGTACAACTTCTTCTAAACCAGCCCCAAGGCCGAACTTTGCAAAGACTCATACATCCCAAATGCATCTACCACCCGACCAAAGGAATGCTTCAAATGCAAGGGAATTGGCCACCTAATGGCTCAATGCCCTAACCGAAGCATCATGTACATGACTGAAGATGGAGTGTGGCAAAGCGAAGGAGAAGAGGAGTATGCGGACATGCCATCCCTTGAAGAAGAAGGGAAGGATGAAGGCATGGTTGAGATAGAGAAGGAGCCTGAAGCTCGAGCTATGGTGACCATGAGAGTGCTTAATGCACAAGCTCAAGACAATGATCTCCAAAGAACCAACATCTTTCATACAAGATGCAAAATTGGAGATGAGGTATGTCTTATGATCATTGACGATGGATCTTGTACTAATTGTGCAGCTGCTGATTTTGTTGAACAAAAACACATTCCATGGACTTACCACCCTAAACCCTATAGTTTGTCTTGGTTAAATGATTGGGGGGAAGTCAAGGTGAACAAACAAGCTGCAATTGCTTTTTCTATTGGTAGATACAAGGACCAAGTGTTATGTGATGTAATTCCTATGCATGCGAGTCATGTCTTGTTGGGGCGTCCTTAGGAGTATGATAGGCAGGCTGATCATAGTGGACTAACTAATAAGTGTAAGTTCATTATGGACAATCTCAAAATCACTCTTTCACCCTTGACACCTACACAAGTGTATGAAGAACAATTACATCTCAAAAGAGAGAGAGAGAGAAAAGGCAGCAGAGTTAGGAAAAGAAAAAGCCAAATGTGAGAGGGAATGAGGGAAAAAAGAAAATAGAGGCTGAGTTGAGTGAAAAAGAAATTCTAGTAGGAAAATAATCAGTGAGACCGAGAGCTTGAAAGCAAAAAATGGAAATTTCTATGCAAGTGTGCATGAGGTAGATAGGGCCTTGAATGCACAAAGTCTTCTCATAGTACTTATGTACAGGGAAGCTGATTATTATTCTTTTAACACACTAGGCATAACCGATTCTCTTCCTAGTGCAATCTACTCTCTTTTGCAGGACTTCAAGGATGTGTTTCCAGAGGAACTACCAAAAGGCTTGCCTCCAATTCGAGGCATCGAACATCAAATTGACTTTGTTCCTAGAGTAATTATACCAAATCGACCAGCCTGTAGAGCAAATCCAAAGAAGACAAAGGAAATCCAAAGGAAAACCAGTGATGCACACCACGTTGCTGATATGTTTTTCAAAAAAGTGGTAAAACTACATGGAGTGCCTCGTACTATTGTAAGCGACACGGATATCAAGTTTCTCAGTTATTTTTAGAAGTCACTTTGGGGTAAGTTAGGTACTAAACTCTTACTCTCTACCGATGGTCAAACTGAGGTAACCAATAGAACCCTTGGTGCTTTACTTCGAGCCCTTGTACAATGGAACTTAAAAAGATGGGAAGAATGTTTATCTATTGCTGAATTTGCGTTTAATCACACTACCCATTCTACTACTAGTCACTCTCCCTTTGAAATTGTTTATGGTTTTCAACCCCTAACTCCCTTAGACTTGTCACCTATCCCGGTTAATGAGTGTTTAAGTGTAGATGGTGTCAAAAAGGTAGAGGCTATTCAAAAATTACATGAGAAAGTTCATGCTCAAATTGAGAAAAAGAATGCGCAATATGCCAAACATGCCAATAAGGGTCAAAAGTAAGTTGTATTCGAACCTGGTGATTGGGTTTGGGTGCAGATGTGGAAGGAAAGGTTTCTCGCATCTCATAGGACCAAACTACATCCTAGAGGAGATGTGCCTTTTTGTGTGCTTCAAAGGATTAACGAGAATGCCTACAAGTTGGAACTTCCCAGCGAGTATGGCATTAGTACAACTTTTAACGTGTCTGACCTATCGTCTTTTGGTTTTGATACAGATTTTGAAGATTCGAGGACGAATCCTTTCGAGGAGTGAGGGAATGATGAGGACACAAGCAGGGATGCATGTCTTCAACCTCGGGATCCTTTAGCCAACATTGATGGTTCGATGACAAGGTCGAGATCCAAGAGGGTGAAGGAAGCTTTACAAGATTTGATCATTCATCATGGCAACAAGGAGCAAGCTAAGTTTGAAGGTTTGGTGAACCATGAAGTCACCTTGCTCACTTGTAAGTTTGAAGTGAAGGAATGATCTCACCATGAAAGGGAAGTCGTCTGATCTCATATTTACTGTGACAGATTTAAGATATGGGCATACCTTACAACTGCAAGACTTTTGATCACATATTTATTGTGTAAGATTTAAGATGTGGGCACGCCTTACGATCGCAAGTCGTCTGGGGTTTGTCTTGTAAGACTTATAAATAGCCACTCTTCTGACTATTTTTGGGGACTTTTGACAAAATACGAACGTGAGGTTTTTCCTTCAAGTTCTTGATTGAACATTCTCTTGAATTCTTGAGTTCATAACTTAAGATTCAAATTAGACTTTATCGATTAGTTTGTTCCCTAATCGTGGTGTCTCTTCTTCCATTGATATTTGCTTGGGTTGCTAATTATCTTCGTGGGCTGGAGGTCTTGAGTTCATGCGAACATTTGAGTTCAATTTCCATTAAGAGAAAAGATCCAACTCTGATATTTTCTGTGTTGGGAGGTTCTTGGAGGGTCTACCCCTAAGGTTGCTCATCAACTTCAATCACTTGGATGAGTGTGTAAACCTTATGATCATCATTTCCAAGCTCTTGAAGACCTTTTGAATGATGAATTCTTTTTAGACAGCTTTTAGCTCCTTCATCATTCCCCTCCTCTTGAAAGTGATTTGTCCCAAATCGAAGGATCGTTGGTGATGAAGAACTTCAGGAAAAGTTTTGATGAATGTAAGCTAAGAAACATGCCTTCTAGTCAACTAGAACACAAACCAACATGCACGTTTCAGCTCACTTGAACTTTGCCAATAGCCCATCACATGTATACCTGGATCAAACACAAAAGATGAAGAATGAGTAGCAACAAAACACATAGATTCACCCAATTCACCTAATTGATAAAAGTAGGAAACACATGAACACCATGTGTTATTCCAACACCTCTAACACAATCTAAAAACACACTAAAATCACTAGACAAACACGTATCAATACTCTTAACATAATAATCACATGACTTAAACAAAACAAATAACTCATAAGAACTCGACATTAGGCTCTTACAAGTAAGACAACCACAACTCTCAAAATGGCTCAAAGGACTACCAAAACAATCGACATAATTCAAACAGATAACATGGCTTTCAAATTCAAAAGATTGAACCATAGAATAAGATTGAAAACTCCTTTTCAAACTCAAAGGTTGGTTGGTGAAAACGGTCCTCAATTTTTTGGAGTGAATGTAGAAATTGGCAACGCCTTGAAAGAACATTGTTCTATTGAAAGACCTTGCAATGGTGCACATCAAAACCATCTTTACTTCACCTTGTAGTACCTGCAAAAGACCATTAACACTAAACAAAGCATAGTTAAGATTGGGAAAATAATAAGCCTTTTCACACTCATTTATTTTTCCACTCACAATCAACTCACGTGCACTCGTTTCTTCTTTTTCACTCAACTCACTCTCTTCTTTATTCACACTACACTCGGATTTTACCTAACGTAAATTCTCACATTCCTCACATAAATCCTTCCCAACTAGCGTTTGACTAGTGGCTAGTGTAGTGGGCAGTTCAAGCTCATTCTTTTCAGTACGTCTTTAGATAGGTATCCAATATTTTCTCAAGCCGTTCCGTAAAAGAATTTTTTTTTGGATACTTGACGTGACCCTTTAATTTTTTGCTCATGCTTCTCAAGTGAAGCATGTTTGGTCGAGAAAAGTCTCCACTGACACCTACTCTCGAGCTTCTCTTCGATATCCATAGCGGCATGTGTAACTTCATACAATTCCATCCGATCAGTCACTTCAAGACGTTTCGATATTAGATCATTCAAACCATCCAAGAATTGATCAATGACAACTGAATCCTCCATAATTCCGGCTTGATTGATGATTGAGCACATCTCTTTGTAGTATTTTTTTACCGATATGGTGCCTTGTCGAAGAGCACAGAATTTCAGAAACAATTTCTTTAGAGGATTGTGCATGGATCTTTGGTGTGTCATAGTGATAACATCTGCAAAGAAAGGTTAGGAAAAGAAAGATAATATCCTCATGCACTCCCTTAGTGTATCCGCTCAACTCTAGTGTATGCACTCAAAATCCACTCTAGTAATCTCACCAACTCTTTCAAGTCCTTGTTCACAATCCTTGAGACAATATGAATTGGCTCATGATTGCTCAAGAAGACTAATCAATTCAATCCGGTTGGTATGTGATAATGTATGAGAATTTGAAGGCACAAATGAAAACTCGACTCAGAAGTGACTCTTGATGACACTTAAGAAATACAAGAATAATGCCTAAAAATGTGACACAAAGCTGAAAGTTTAAAACTAGAAAACACGGTTGGACAAAACTAACCAAAACAGATTTTTAAATGCTAAAAAAAATGCAAGATTAAGTGACTTGGAATGAAGAAGTAAGACACAGCTGAAATTTAGAAACTTAGAAAACTCCTAATGACCCGATTAGGAACCTGGAATTTTGAGAAACTCAAGCGAAAACATGGCTGAAACATTAGGAAAGTGGCGGACAGATTTGGAAGGTTTGAATCTGGAATCTTGTGTTTATGAGAAATTCGGATCAGATTAGGTGTTCCTTCTCACTTTTGGAATGTGTAACCTGTTTAGCTTTCCAAAAACGGTTTGGACAGCTATTTGGAAACTAAATCCAAAGTGAAATAGTCTTTGGGAATCAAGATCAAATCAGGTTTTTGAAGGTGCGGATGGATTGGAATTCGAAATCTGGATTTCTTGTTTCAAGGAGAAATTCAAATCAAACTAGCTTTTCTTGCACAATTCGGTTTAGATGAGTTGTTTAAACAACTTATAATCACTTTGGAAGGCTATTTTGGTGGCTAAAACTGAATAGGAAAGTAGAATTTTTTGGAAACAAAACCCAACCAGATTTGGTTTCCTTTTGCCACTTGCGGACCTAATCAGTTTTTGGAAAAGAAGTTGGTCCGATTTTCTCAAGCTTTCGGAAACAAAATGGGATTTGGTTTTGCAGCAATTTGGTAGGTGGATGGAATTAGGTTTCTTAAAACACAACAACTTCAAAATTGCAGTAAGATTTTTGGAGCAACAATGCAACTTTAAGGCAGTCCGAAGGAAGAGACAAAACAGCTTTATGGTCTTCAAATTTCCAAGTTTCAAGAACGTTTTTACTGTTCACAAAACTTAAGAAAATTTCCAGAATTCAATCTCAAACTTCAACAGCTTCAAGATGACAATCAAGAGGCTCACAAAATCAAGATTTTCAGCCAAGAATTTCAAAGAAACAAGCTGGATAGTCCGCAGTTACTTCAACTTCAAGGAAGAACACGACAAGTATGTCCTTCTTTTTTTTTAAAAAAACAAAAACAGCAACAACACACAAGCACAAGAGACAAAACAAGACACAAAACTAGATGAAACAACATAAAAGAGTCACGGAACAAAGCTGGACAAGAATCGACACAAAGAAACCCTATCGATTGACAAAACCCTAGCGATAGAACACAAATGCCCTAGCGGCTATTTTTTTTATTTTTTAAATGATTCAAGACTCAAAACACACGAAAACAAGACCAACAATCAAGAATCTAGGGATTAAATTTTGGATGAACAGTAAACTCGGGTGAACAGTAACACTACAATAACGATGAACAGTAGTCACTACAGTACGATGAATGGTATGAATTTTTTTTTAACAATGAGGAAAACAAGAAAGAAAAATGGATATTAACCTCAATCAAGAGCCAAAGCTCTAATACCAACTGATGCGAACCCGATTCTCCAAACTCCCGCTCTTGAAGAAACGATTTGATCATGCAGCGGAAGGATCTATCTTGATCAGGTTATGGATAGAATTGACAGAAATCCTACGACCCCTCTCACCCTCGAGATTGCGAACAATATTGATATAATCTCAACCCACAATCTAGTGAATTAGTGAACCAAGGAATTGGTAGAAAGGCGTCACAACTCAACGCGATCTTGAATTGATAAGCCGAAACTTGAACAAAGGAACCCATTCACTTTGTATCAAGGGTCATTCTCAAGGAACAAGAAAAGAGAAAACTCTCAATTTTATTTCATCAAAATTGTCTACCATTAAACGATGGAAAAGTAGGCTATTTATAACCTTTACTAAACTAATCCTACTACTAGTAGAAAACAAATAAGGAAATGATTAACACTAAACTTTGAGGAAACTAACCCTATTTGGCTTAGGTTAGGAAACTAACCCTATTTGGCTTAGGTTTGACCAGTGGTCAACCAAGCTTATTTCAACTAATTGGAAACCAACTTAATTGAACTAGCCAAGCTGGAAAAATAAGAAATTCAATTCGGACCACATTACCAAAAGAAAACCCTAGAATCCGAAATTGACTTTAAACTAGGGTTTCATTCCTCCAACGCTTCTTCCTTTGCTTCAATCACTTGGATGAGGATGTAAACCTTATGATCATCATTTCCAAGCTCTTGAAGACCTCTTGAATGTCAAATTCTTTTTGGACAGATTTTAGCTTCTTCATCATAATTCATACCTATCATATCTTCAACATCTTATGTTTGAATAGGAAACCAAGATACAAGACAATTCCATGGTCTCAAGAAACTAAAATGGCTGCTATTTTGGAAGTTTCCTAATCTGATTCTAAGTCCAAGTGCAAGTTATCTTGCTTGTGTCACCTAATTCAATTCTGAACAGAACTGAACCAGCCCTTCAACCTCAATTTCCAGCAAGATTATTCGGGTTAAAATACCTCCTAAACAGATCCAAAACAGTTCTGCACAAAGCATCCAAAATAGTTTCGATTCTAATAGTTCCTAGTCTACTTAGGAATTCTTTGTTCTTTGCTAGTTGGGTCCAAAATTTTCCGGCTTATTTCCAGTGTTTAGAGTCATTTAAATTTAGTTCTTTGAGTCATTTAGAGTCTAGTTCATTCCTCTCAAGCGTCCTTGTCCAGTGTACAAATTTTCTGTTCCTAAGTTGTGTTTTAGCTAGTTTTCGCAAATCTATATAGCAACCTATCTATTCTGGCTGCGTCTTGTTCCTAATATTCTTATTGAAGTGCTGCAACTGCGTGCATTGGTTAGTAAGTTGATTCGTGCACTGTGGATAACTCTAACGCCCTCAAAGTGAGTGATCACAAAACTAAAGAGAACTTATGAGATCATTAGAACGATACTTGAGTGATACACGAGTGCGAGTATAAACACGTGAGGGAGTGTGTGAGGATATATATATACTTGTTTCTTTTAACAACTTTTTGTAGGTAATCCAACATGTCTAATGGAGAGGAGACCCCACTTCCTAATCCTACAATTCGGATTGAGGTGATGATAGGTGAATTAACTAGGAAGATGAGCAAGCAAATGGAGGAGTTACATGAATGAATGGACCGAATGGAACACTCCCAAAGTACCTCCAAAGAGAAGCGGTCTAAACAACCAACTCTTGAGTATGATGAATCCAACAGTGAAAATGAGGAATTTAGCCGAACCTCAAGGTTTACTCGGGCCAACCCTAATCAAAGAGATGACACCATTAAAGGAGTTAAGCTTAAGATCCCAGCATTCCAAGGAAAGTTTGACCCCGAAACTTATTTGGAGTGGGAAGGTAAAATAGAAATGGTGTTTGATTGCCATTCTTATACTGAGGAGCAAAAGGTTAAACTTGCCACAGTTGAGTTCACAGACTACGCCTTAGTATGGTGGGATCAACTACGAACAAGTAGACGAAGAAATGGTGAACATACCGTCTCTTCATGGGCCAAACTTAAGGGGATTATGAGGCGTCGGTTCATTCCTAACTATTATCATAGGGAGCTGCAGCACAGACTCCAAACTCTCACTCAAGGCTCTAAGAGTGTTAAGGACTTCTACAAGGAATTGGAGATGCTCCTAATGTGACTTGACTTGCAAGAAGACCATGAAGCAACTATGACTCGATTTCTAAATGGTCTTAATGCTAAAATTGCTGAAATGGTTGAACTATAACACTACCTTGACATCCATGATATGCTAGATAAAGTTATCAAGGTAGAGCGGCGACTCAAGAGGAGGGGTACCACACGACCTTCCTCTAGTGCAAATTGGAGGTCCAATCCGTTATTCAAAGAAGGGGACAAGTCAGCTGCTCCAACTCCTTCTCTAAGGCCAAGAGTTGATACACCACAACCTACCATTCATGAACAACATCCTAAGGGGGTGTCGCCATGATGTGAGCATGGATGCCAATGTGTGCTTGCAAGTTCGCACTAGGTTCAAATGCCCTAAATTGATTCATTCCAAGTTGAAAACTCAGAAATTCATCCTAAGGTGGTCAAAGAACCTGGGAAACGTTGGTCAAGTACTAGGAGGAAGAAGCGTAAAGCTAACACATCCTACGGATCCAAACTAATTAGTGATATTAGTTAGCCGTTTGATTCAAAGGGCATTGTTGTCCATTTTCCTTGTCTTGTTAGTCGTTTGATTAGGTTGGTTCAAAGTGTCATCTGCATTAGTTGGTATCAGAGTTTTGGCTCTTGATCCAGGTTAATATCCTTTTTCTTTTTATTATTTTCCTCTTTCTTGTTCTACCAAACCCTAACCTTATAAAAAAATTTTTTCACCTTTTAGGGTTTGAATTTCCATCCTTGTGTTGTTTCTAATTGCTAGTCATTTCTGTGTTTTTCTTGTTCATCTTTTCTTGATTTGTGTCCGTAAAATTGTTTCCTTGTTTGTGTGTATTTGTTGGGACCAAAAAAAAAAAAATACTGTTCATCGATGCTGTAGCAATACTGTTCATCGATACTGTAGTAGTGCTGTTCATCATACTGTAGTAGTACTGTTCATCCAAAAAAAATTTAAAAAAAGCAGAATCTGTCCAAGGTTGTTTCTTGAAATCTGAAGCTCTTGCCTAGGGTTTCTTGTGTGATTCATGAATCTTTTTGAGTTGTGCTAGTTGTTCGTGTGTGATTCTTGAAATTCTTGGTTCTTCGTGTGTTCATCTTGATTCCTGATATTTGCTTGTGTGATTCTTGGAAATTCTTGTGCAACTTGTGCTTTTCTTGAAGCTTGATTGATCTTGAAACTTGTTTGAACAAAACCCTTGCATCAATCTAGAAAAGCCTTTGATTTCCTTGAAAATCCAAGTGAGAAACCGTGAACTGCCTAATCAAGCTGTTATGCGAGTTGCTAGTGAGCAAAAGGAAAACATCGCATATGAGCAATCTCATAGTGAGCTCAATAATGTGGAGAGTGAGAGTGTCCATGAAGAGGAAGTCGAGGGTATGGCAAAAGAAGAGGGTACACTGAGCTTGAGTGGTAAAATGAGTGACGAAGAAGAAGAGAATAGTGCACATGACTTGATTGTGAGTGGAAAAATAAATGAGCATGAAAGGGTTTATTATTTTCCTAATGATCTTAATTTTTCTTTGTTTAGTGTCAATGGTCTTTTGCAGGTACAACAAGGTGAAGTAAAGATGGTTTTGATGTGTACCATTGCAAAGTCTTTCAATAGAATGATGTTCTTTCGAGACATTGCCAATTTCTATCTTCACTCTAAAGAATTGAGGACCATTTCCACCAACCGACCTTTGAGTTTGAAAGGGAGTCTTCAATCTTATCCTATAGTTAATTCTTTTGCTTTTGAAAGTCGTGCCATTTGTTTGAATTGTGTTGATTTCTTTGGCAGTTCTTTGAGTCATTTTGGGAGTTGTGATTGTCTTACTTGTAAGAAACTAATGTCGAGTCCTTATGAGTTATTTGTTGTCCTTAAATCATGTGATTATTGTGTTAAGAGTATTGATACATGTTTGTCTAGTGATTTTAGTGTGTTTTTAGGTTGTGTTAGAGGTGTTGGAATAATGCCTGGTGTTCACGTGTTTCCTACTTGTTATCAATTAGGTAAATTTGGTGAATCTATGTGTTTTGTTGCTACTCATTCTTTGTCTTTCATTTTTGATCCAGGTATCGATTCGAGAACGAATCATTTTTAGGGGGGAGGGAATGATGTGAGCATGGATGCCAAAGTGTGCTTGCAAGTTCGTACTAGGTTCAAATGCCCCAAGTTGATTCATTTCAAATTGAAAACTTTAGAAATTTGTCCTAAAGTGATCAGGGAACTTGGGAAACGTTAGTCAAGTGTTAGGAGGAAGAAGCGCAAAGCTAACACATCCTATGGATCCAAACTAATTAGTGATATTAGTTAGCCGTTTGCTTCAAAAGGCATTGTTGTCCATTTTCCTTGTCTTGTTAGTCATTTTATTAGGTTAAATAAATTGGACAGATTAGTCTGGTAATGTCCAAGATTATCTAGTTAAGTTATTTAATTTAATTAGTTTGGTAGTTTCTAAATTTGGTCGCCATGTGGCCGAAACCGTTTAGTAGCAGTTAGGGTTAGTTTAAGTCCAAGGCGGACTAGGTTTTTAGAGTCATTGTAAAGGCTTATAAATAGCCACCTTGTGATGTTTTTTAGACAAGACTTTGAGTAATGAAAAATTGAGAGTTTTCTCTTTCTTGTTCCTTGGGAACAACCCTTGATACAAAGTGATTAGGATCTCCTTTGTTCTAGTTTTGGCTTATCAATTCAAGATCGCGTTGAGTTGTGCTACCTTTCTACCAATTCCTTGGCTCGCCAATTCGCTAGATTATGGGTTGAGATTATATCAATATTGTTCGCAACCTCGAAGGTTAGAGGGGCTGTAGGAATTTCATCAATTGTATCCATAGTCTGATCAAGATAGATCCTTCCACTACATGATCGAATCGTTTCTTGAAGAGCGGGAGTTTGGAGAATCGGGTTCGCATCACGCCATCTTCGAGTGAGCCTTCAATCAATTGTAGTCGGGATTGTAAGTGCTTCAAATGCCAAGAGTATGGACATATTCAATCACAATGTCCTAACCAAAGAATTATGATCATCAAAAGCAATGGAGAGGTGGAATCCGAAGATAAAGCAGAATTTGAAGGTATGCCATCATTAGTTGAAGAAAGTGGTTCAAAAGAAGAAATGGCTCCCATTGATGCACCAAATGGTTGCCTAGTTGCAAGAAAAGCCTTGACCGTGCGAGCAAGTGAAAAAGAAACCCAACGGGAAAACATCTTCTATATCCGTTGTGAAGTCAAGGGTAAAATCTGTAGTGTCATTATCGATGGAGGTAGTTGCACTAATGTTGCAAGTCTACTTATGGTGGAAATGTTGGCTCTTCCTACACTTCGTCATCCGCAACCTTATAAGCTTAATTGGTTATCTAATTAAGGCAATCTTAGAGTGTACAAGCAAGTTCGAGTGCCTTTGCACATTGAAAATTATGAGGACAGAGTCTTGTGTGACGTGGTTCGAATGTAGGCTACTCACATTCTTTTGGGATGTCCATGGCAATTTGATAGAGGTGTTACAATGGATGGCCATGCCAACAAGTACACTTTCCTTCATCAGGGGAGAAAGATTACTTTAACTCCTTTGTTCCCTACTCAAGTTCGTGAAGATGTCGCAAGGTTGCAAAAGGAGTATGAAGAGGGCCTTGTGAACAAAAAGATAATGCAAGAGAGTGCAACAAAGTAAAGTTTACTCATACTTGCACTACCTTGTAGTTCGGATCCACGGCCGTGTCCTAATGCAAGGGATGTTTCTTTACCTTTTTCTTGGATTTCTTATTCATTAGTTCCTTATTCAGCACTCTTTCTAGTTAGGTCCAATAATTTATGCATTGATTTTCTGGTTTATTGTGCAGATTGTGAAGCTACTCGTGAATTCCTTCAAGTCTTCCAATGGGCACCTATGGATTATTTGCTCCACTATCAAGTTGTCCCGGTTCCATTGACACCGAGTGCTGCATCCAACCTCAGTTCCGGATCTGATTTCATGCTACAACATCCGGACATTGAAGCCTTTGGTCGAGATCACACTCCAGCCGTGAAGCCCTTACTGCACCGTGAAGTTTCCTTGCTACACATCGTCGTGAGTGTTGCTGCCTTGATGCTGTTGACATTCAAGGAAGTAGATTCTGGTTATTTTCTTCCAGCAATTGAGTCAATTCCAGTGCCAACTATGACTCATGCTATGTTCATCCTTAGGCTGCCCAAACGATATCTCACATGGTTGAAGTTATGGTCCATTCGACCAACAATTCTTCTTGCCCTTCAAGCCATTGATTCGTAGACGAATCTTCTTCAAGAGGAGGGGAATGATGCAATCTTCTCTAACTGACTTAGTGTTTCAGTTGTTTCCTTCAAGTTTCAAGTCATTTGTTAAGTGTTATTAGTAGTTGTTTTCACTCATTGTTAGTAGATGTTAGGAATAATCATTCGGCAGCTTGTCAAGTCCTTGTAGCTGAATTAGCTTAGTTATTTAGTTAAGTTGTTAGTTTCCTAATTAGCTGAGGGAACTAAGTGTCGTTAGTTAGTTTTTCTAGATTAGGTTAGGAAATTAGATTGTAAGCCTTATTTATAGGCTCGGTTTTATTCAATAAAGGGATAGCCGATTATTTCAGAAATATTGAAAGTTTTCTCTTGGTTCTTGCGAGAACAGCCCTTGAGCGCCTTAGATGGAATTCTAAGTGTTCAAAAAGACTTTATCAATCAAGAACACGTTAATTGTGGTGTCTTCTACCATCAAAATTTACCCTTTTGTCAAATTGCCAAGGGTGACCTAAAATGACATGTGTGGCTTGCATTGGTACAACATCACATAAAACATCATCTATATACCTACCCAATGCTAAAGGAAATCAAAACTTGTTTATGAACACGTACCTCATCATTGTTGTTCAACCGTTGAAGTTTGTAAGGTTTAGGGTGTTCACTTTTTTTTTCTTTTTTGTTTTAAAAAGGCCAATCTTGCCTGAATCTTATTAGAACTTAAACATTGTACAAGCTCGAGGAGGCAAAAGCCTTACCCCTTATAAGAGGACCGAAAATTACATATTCGCCTTTTATCTAGATTCACAAGACTACAAACCCTAGCTGGGCATGACGAGAGAGAGAGGAAAACCTCTGAAGAGAGAGCAGCGGCTCCAATGTTGGCCAAGACATCAGCAACCAAATTAGCTTGATGATAACAGCGAGAAAATGAGAGGTTCAACTGATCTTTAAACCCCACAATCTGACGTACGATCACCCTAACATTAAGCGGAGCTTCAAAAAGACCACATAGTACCCCAACTATAATACGGGAATCAGATTCGACTATAACTCTCTCTAGCCCAATCAAGTAACACAAACAGAGACCAACCAGGATTGCTCGTGCCTCAGCCTGAAGCACCTCCACGTCATCGAACGGTTCCACAAAAGCACATATAAAACAACCATTAGAATCTCGCACTACATCTCCACCCCTCCTTTGTCACTACCAACTGAGCAATCCGTATTCAACTTAAAAACCCCCCAATGAGGGAACTCCAAGCTGACCCTACGAACCATAATCTTAGGCCGAAAGCCAGTCAACATATAGAGCATTGAGTCCCACCCATAGCCTAGCTTCCCGCCCCGGGGGAAGGCAACAGGGCATGCATCCCTGATGTCGTGCATGACAGCCCAGCGCACCCTCTCCGGAGATATCCGATCCCCATCAAACCGAGCCCAATTCCTAGCTTTCCAGATATTCCATAACATGAATGCAGGGAGCACCATGAATAACCACTTCAGCCCCATCCCGTCTCGTTTTTGCACCCACCAGCCTTGCCATCAAGCTCGAACACCTTTCCCAGAATACCGAAAGCCCAAAGACTTCTCAAAGAAAGACCATGTTATCTCTACTAGAGAACCCAACGAAAAAACATGGCCAATAGTTTCCACCCTGGCGATGCACAGCATTCACATCTTGATGGCCCATACACGTGCCGGCGCATCAAGACCTCATCAACCTGTAGCTTAGAAGAAAAAAGACCCTATAGGAAGAAGGATATCTTTTTTGGGATATACTTATTCCAAAATGAAGCAAAGAGCTTAGATCCCACCCTTGAATCCCGAACCAGTTGATACGCTGAACTAATGGTAAACTTGCTCGAAGAGGATAAGTCCCATAACATACCATCAGGTTGGTCATTGAAACACACCTCAAAATTCTGCAAAACTGATAAAACATCAGCCGAGAGCATACCAATCAGCCGAGTCACATCAACTCTCCCATTACTCACTAACTCTCGGAGAAGGACATTAGTTGCCGAGCCAGGAAACTTCCAATCTATATAGGTCCTAAACCACTCCAGTTATCCCACCAAAAGCTCACCCTACCTTGCGACGCATCCCACAATAGATACATCTCAACCACATCCCGGATCCGAAGCATATGACGCCATGTCGAAGATGCCTGCAGAGCCACCTGAACTTGGTTGGGGTGGGCATCACCACACTACTGTGCCCTCATAAACTGCACCCACAAGGACTCACCCTTCCGAAAGGACCACCACAATTTACACGAGAAAGCTTCAACAATCGAGGTTAACCTCCTAAAACTCAGACCACCTTCCTTCTCAGGCAGACACACCTTGTCCCAAGCCGTCCAATGACGTCTCTCATGACCTTTCGAATCTGCCAAGAAAAAATGAGCAAACAACCGTTCCATGTCTGAGGGCACCACCTTAGGAGGATCCAACACTGCCAAAAGATGCACTGGCATGGACAGCAACACGTGCTTCACCATCACAATCTTCGCCCCCTTAGAAAACCACTTGTCCTGCCAAGGGCCAATTCGCGATGCTATCTTCCCCAACATGCCACCAAAAGTCACCCGCAACCTTCTACCTGGAGACAAGGGGCAGCCCAAGTAAGTCATCGAGAACTTCCGATGCTCAAAGCCAGTGACACGAGCAATATTTTGCCGCCGTTGCCTTGTAACCCTTTTTCCAATGAAAAAACAACTTTTTCCCACATTAATAAGTTGACCTAATGCCCGTTGATATTGTCCCAGGACAGCCATAACACAGTCTAGGAATGATTTTCCAACATTCGAAAAAATGACTATGTCATCAGCATAACCCAAATGTGTCACTGTTAGCCCTCCCTTCCCCACTGAATAAGGAACAAATCAGTTGATGTGCTATAGAGAATTTAAACCCCTGGACAAGGCCTCTGCTGCAATAATAAATAAAGTCGGGGATAAAGGATCCCCTTGACGAAGGCCTTGGGACGACCGAAAGAAACTGCACGGCTTTCCATTCACCAGTACAGAAAATCAACAGTTAGATATCAATCGCCAAACCATGTCTATCCAAATTTCCCTAAATCCAAATCGCCTCATTATCCACAAGAGAAATATCCATGAGACCCTGGCCATATCAAGCTTCAAAACAACATTGGAGTCGTGAACCTTTCTACCAATATCAGCAATCATCTCTTGTGCCAGCAAAACGTTATCAGCAATCATTCTTCCTTGCACAAAGCACTCTATTGCGGAGAAATGATCTTACGGAGCACCTTTTCTAGTCTGACAGATAGCAATTTTGAAATGACTTTATTGATAAAATTACATAGACTTATAGGCCGGTACTCTGCAAAGGACGGTGGAGACTGGACCTTGGGAATCAAAGCAATCAGCGTAGAGGTAAAACCAACTGGCAACACCGCCCCTATGAAAAAATCGCAAACCGCCAAAAACCAGGTCACTTCCAATGACATCCCAACACTTCGTAAAAAACAAGCCAGAAAAACCATCCGGCCCCGAGCTACAGTCACAATCCATCATGTGAACCACACACCTCACTTCTTCCTCAGTTGGACTAGCCACGAATTCCTCATATTCCTGAGCAGACACCAGAGTCGGAATCCAGTTGAGCACCTCGCCCTCGTCCACCACATTCGAACCCTGTGACAACTCTTCTGTAAAAAAATTCACTACAGCATCCTCCACTAGCTACATTTCCTCAACCCACATTCCATCAGGCCCCTTGATCCGATGAATCCGGGTTCACACCCTTTGACGCCGCACCAACGAGTGAAAAAATTTGGAGTTTGCATCACCCTCCTTTAAAAACCTCACCCGAGCCTTCTGCCTCGAGTAAGCTGCTTCGCACATCAACTCCGATCGCAAGAACACCAAAGCTGCTTCCAAATCTGCATCAGCCCTCCCAGATGGCGCGACTTCAGCCTGCACTTCCTTTAACCGAACTTCTTCCTCAGCATGCTTAACTCTATCCCACACATTCCCAAACACCTCCCTACTCCATGTAGATAATTCAGCCTTTACCCGTTTTAATTTTTCTACAAAACTCTCACTGGCCGACCCGAAACTGGGACAAGCCACACCCTGCGAACCAGCTCTAGAAAGCCCGGATGCGTGCACCATACATGTAGGAAACGAAAACTCCTCGACCCCCCTCCCTGATCAGGCACACATGAGAGCAACAAAGGAGCATGGTCAGACGCAAAGCGACTAAGATGTTTAACCAACAAATTCACCCCAAGATCCAACCACTCCTGATTCAGCAAAACCCTGTCAAGGCGTTTCCACACCCGCGCCTGACCCCCACGGTTGTTACACCAAGTGAACTTAGCTCCCGAAAACCCAGCATCCACCAAACCATGACTGTTCATGAAATCCAAAAAATCCATTGCCTCTGCAATCCTAAAAGGCCGACCACCACTCTTCTCCTCGTGGCTTACCACAACATTAAAATCTCCCATGAAGACCACCGGCAACCCCGTCTCCTGCATCCCTCCTAGCATTTCCCACATGTGTTGCCTCTTAATCAACACCGAACTTGCATGCACCAATACAAGCAGGAAATCTTTTTTAAGACCCACGTAGGAGACATTAAGAATAAGGAACTGATCCGTCTCCTTTACAACATTCATGGACATGCAAGAGTTAAAGAAAAACCAAATCTGCCCCGACCTATTTGCCAAGGCATGGTCAAAACACAAACACCTTTGAAAAAGCTTTAGCCTAGCTACATCAACATGAGGCTCACATATGACTAACAAATCAAGTTTATGTATCCTAATCATTTTTTTAACACGAGCCAAAGTAACCCTATTACTAATCCCACAGACATTCCAGAAAACAGACTTTAACATTAATTATCAGGGGGAATAGAAGCTAAAGAACACGAACCCGTGGTCATGCAAGCAGTGTTTGAAGAGCCATTCTGCCAAGCGGAAAGATTTTTGAATCCATCAAGCCTTGATTTGAGAGCCTCTAGCTGATCACCCCTACGGAGGATCCCTTTCTCGGAGACAAACCCAAGTCAGCCACCATGCGAAAACGTGATGCAGCTAGCTCCCCTCTCTCATCATCCGAAGCATTAGAAGCATCCTCCACCACCACCTGGTCAGCGATACGTTCAATCAAGTCCTCTGCTGCTTTGCTAATAGCCTCATCTATCAGCTGATTCCCATTAATACAAGCCAATTCACCATGCTGCAATCAGCAGAAAACTGTTTCACCGTAACCATACCAGACCCATGCATCTCCTGGACCTCAGCAAACTGACCCATGTCAGTCCTAGAAACGTTCTGCAATTCACCATTAGTCGACGTCAGCCCTATGCCCTCCCCAATCACGCCCTCTCGTTTCGTTCAAAATCGGGCTCAGAACACACCACCCCAAGATCTAAAGCAACTTGGGACCTATCCAAATCCACAATAAGGTCCTGCCTTGCCTCCGGTTGAACCTCCCCACCAAGCTCCACTCCATTCCCAACCGTCCTCTCAGGTAGTGCTCGGATCGATTCTGATCAATCCTCCCCACTAGGCTTTCCCCCTTTCGCTATAGCGCCAAACTTCTGACCTGACCTGACTTTGAATCCATTTTGGGCCTCCCCAATTCTTGCTTATGAACACACGCAAATCTGGATTTTTAACATGGCAAGCATCCGCCAAGTGGCCTTGCCGGTAACAATATGAGCAATAGGAAGGCATATTTTCAGCCTCAAGAGACTGCCAGAAACCCTTCCCATCTCCCATCTCCACCCAGACCCAAGATGGAGGTGTTTGCAGTAGGTCAATTTCCACGCACACCCGTGCTACATTAGGTTGCGTCAAGGAAGAAATAGCCGTGTCAACATACATCGGAGTTCCTAAGAAAAAGACAATGTGAAATAAACACTATTTGTTAAATAGGTGAATTGGCAATTTGGGCAGACTAAACCACACTGGAACCAGAGAGGATTCACGATCAACATGGAATTTCGTTGTCCATTTAAAGACCCGTATTGGGAATCCGGAAACATACCAAATACTCCGGGTCCAAACGCATAAGAAATCGGCCTCATTTTTCATTTGAATCAGCACATGCCCGAGTAACCCAATCGAAGCCTCATCCTTTAAGTCAAGCGAAAGGAAGAATTTTCGAATGTCTTGAAGTTTCGGGCGCCCTTTGGAGAACTTACCGACCAAGGTAAAACAAAATTGAGAAGAAATGGCCACAATGTTGGACTGATTAAACACTATTGATGGTTCACCACGGTGAGTAGACTGCAAGGCCTGAATTTCCATTGATAGCTATTTAGAAACCTTGAACAGTTCCAAAAATGACTTTTTCATGAAAGAAGGAGAGGAAGAACTAACCTGCCTCCCACCATCCGAAGGATGGAGGGCAATCCTGGCTGCCATGGAAACTGAAGAAAGCACGTGAAAACCCTAGGAGAGAGATACCCTAGAGAGAGAGAAAACCGAGAGCGAGATGTGGAATGACTCCGTATTAAAAACAGCTCTTAGGGTGTTCACTTGTGGGCAAGTTGAGCCGCTCCACCATTAATGCACTGGCAACATTAGTGCAGCTTCATGGGTCAATTACTAAGCTAAGAAGCTTGTTGTTTATGTGGAATCTTGTATAAAAGATGTTCTCACAATGGAGATCATCCTAGCTAGCGTGAGTAGCTAGTGCTCTTCTTGCCACTAAACCGAATTGACCATTGGCCGCCACTTCTTCCATTTCCTCTTCTTCCTCATTTTCTTCGATCAAGTGAGGCATATCCTCATACTCATTCTTATCATCCGTCAAGAGTTCCCCATTTTCTAGCATGAGCATGGTTCTTTGGTTTGGGCATTGGGAAGCAATGTGTCCAAAACCTTGACACTTAAAACACTTAGTGTCCCGTGTTCTAGTTTTTTTTGCCTCGTGATGACCCCTAAGATCCTCTCTTGGTTTCGGCTTTGATGAAGAAAGGAAAGGTCGGCTGCTTCCACTTGTCGTAGCACCTCCTTTAGCATGATTTTGAGCAATCGAAGGGTTATTTTCCCTTTTAAACGGTAGATTCTTCCAATTTCTAGGTTGGAAGTTGGAAGTTGGTCGAGGTGTCCCCCTCTTCTTGAACCTCTTTTCCACCTTGTTGGCTTTTTTCTACCAATTCTTCGATGTCAAGGTAGTGATGAAGCTCCATAACGTCATCTATTTCAGCCCGTAGGCCTCTCAAGAATCTAGCCATTGTTGCCTCAGAATCTTCACGGATGTCGGCCCTCATCATCGCCATCTCCATCTCTTTGTAGTAGTCCTCTACCGTCATACTTCCTTGTGAGAGAGTTTGCAATTTGTTATGCAATTCTCTATAGTAGCAGGCTACTATGAACCGTTTCCTTATGATCAGCTTTAGGTCATCCCAAGTTTGGATGGAAGGTTCCTCATTTCTCTTTTGCGAATCCTTAACTGATCCCACCAAATTGCAGCATAGTCAGTGAAGTCTACCACTGCTAGCTTCACTTTTTGCAATTCGGAGTAGTTATGATAATCAAAGACCTTCTCAATCTCCCTTTCACTCCCCAAATAAGCTTCAGGATTAGATTTTCCTTGAAAAGAAGGAATGTTCAATTTTACCCCTTTGATGGTGTTATCAGTCTCTTTATTAGGGTTTGGTTTGGTGCTTTTGCTTTGGTGCCCAGTCTCACCAAAATCTTCCTCGTAGTTCGAATCAAATAATTCCTCGAATGGTGGTTGCTTCTTGGAAATGCTTTTGGTTGCACTTGCCTTCTCCATTTTATCCTCCAATGTATCAAACCGTCTATTAATGCGGTTAATTTTCCCTTGCAATGATTCAAGGATGAGTTTTAGATCAAAGGTATCATTTGCCTCTTAGCTTTGAGACATGTTGACAATTAACCTGCAAAACTCAACAAAAATGTTAGTATATATAAAAAAAAAACCTTACACGCTCTCTCACGTGTTTCCCCTCACTCTCTTGTATCACTCAAGTGTTTGGACACTCTAATGATCTCCCCAATCACTTCTCACTTCACTTGATCACTTCTCTTGAAGAAATCAGAATTTCCTTCAAGTCGTTCAATCGAGCTTATTACCAAGCTTGCAACAAGATTCTGAATTTCTTCAGGTTGGTCCGGATTCTGGAATTTCCTTTTTTCAATGACACAAAAACAGTCAAGAAATTACTGAAAAGAAGACTTTAGTAAGTTTCCTAGACTTACCCGCACAAGACTTAATGAGAAATAGGAAACTTGGACTTTGGCTAGTGATGAATTTAGGAAACTAAGACTCAACTACCAACTAAGATTGGAAACGGACAAGACCAAGACCTATATGACTCAAATTCAGTTTAGAAGAGACACTTTATTGCTGGAAAACAAGTATCAATCACGTGGACTGTGGGTAGCAAGGAAACAACAAGTCGGTTAAAAAAAAAATTTACTCAAGCCAAAAGAAAACGGGTTAGGACAAAGGCTGGTCAAGGGCGGTGGCTAGTGTTTCCAATGCTGTTTTTGGATTGGCTGCTGAGGTGATTTAATCCTTGTTGGATAGGGTTTGTGGTTGTTTAGGATTTGGAAAGCTGTTTTGTTGAGTTTAAGAAGGTTTCCAATTGGTTTGTAACTTTTTAAGCAACAAGAAACCTAATCAGCTTTCGAAAGTCAAAAACTGGAATTTGGAAACTAGTTTTTTTTTTTGGTTTGTGTTTCAACTTCCAATTTTCAGATCTTGCTTCCCCAAAACAAGTAGCTAGGTTCTAACAATCAACAAGGTGTGGTTTATTCTTGGAATAACAAATGCAGCACCAGAATTTTGTTCAAACAAGTAAAAGCAAATCTGGAACAAGTTCAAGTGCAAGAAAAGAAACAGGTTCGGCTGGCTCTTTTTCTTTCGTTTCTTTTTTTTCTCTATCTTCTTTTTGTTATTCACTTTCAACCAAAAGAACCTGCTTTAAATCTTCAAGATTCAGTTGTGGAATTCCAGATTTCAAGATTCTGCAATTGGTTTCAAAAAACTCAAGAAAACAGCCCCAAAATTCAAGAACTTGTTGGAACTTTGTTCAAGAACTTCAAAGTGTGTTTCAAGAATTAAAGAAAGTCACAATATAGATTCAAGATTCAGGAATTTCAGCAAGTAAGGCTATGGTTTTCAGGTTTAAATTATCCACAAGTTTTCCAGCAATTAACCAAGACACAAAAGACACGATTTGGACAAGGTACAAGACAAGAATACGGACTAGAATCAAGACACAAGAACAGCAGCTATATACATATATATATATATATATATATATTACTCTTTAAATGACTTGAAGATGCAAGAAACAAGAAGGCAAGACTCCAACAAGACTCAAAAACTTAAGGCAAGGTGCGGACAGCAACAAGAAACAAAAAGGATGGACAGATTCAAAACAAGAATGACAAACGACCAAAACAGAATTTTTTGAACAAGAAAACATACGACACAAGGGATATACTTGAATTCATCAACTAACTCTGATAACCAACTGATACGAACCCTCCCAACGGTTGAGCGCATATTTGTCAACAATGGATCTAGATGAAAATTCAAGTTGGATGGTGGAACAATTGACCCCTCTAAACCCCAGGTTTGCGAACCTTGGACTTAACCTTGACCCAAGAACCAACGATCTAGCGAACCAACGCTGTGGGTAGAAGAACGCCACAATCAAGGTGATTACTTGATTGATAAGTTCAAGTTGAATAACTCAAGAAAACTCTCAAGTATTCAAGAAAGGCTCTCTTAGAAACAGAAAGTGAAAACTCACAAAATATTGGATAAAACTTGATAAAAATTGATGGTTTGTAGGCTTTTTTATAGCCTTACAAAAGACTCAAAATCCGAATGTAACTTGGACTCTAATTACTAAAACCCTACCCTAATTTGAATAGGCCAACATGGCTCTATCTTTTAGGAAATATCTAAAACAACTAAATTGACTCAAATAAACACATTAAATTCGGTCAGCATTACACACCAAAGCTAGCCCGAAAATAAAATAAGAAAGCAATGGAAAATAATGGAGCAATGGACAATTATGCCCCTATTCACTAATCTAACCCAAACGGCAGCTTGAAGTCTTCAAACCCTAGCTCGGTTTAGACTCTTCAATTTGGAGCAAGGTGTACCTTATTGAACCCTCAATGGTTATGCCTTCAATGCTCATCAAATCAGCTCCAATTCGGTCTTGGATGGTGCACACAAGAGCTTGAAGTGATTCCCTAAGCTTTCTTGCACGTGTTCTTGTAATTGGTCCACTTGGAACTTGGACAACTTGATCATTTGTAGCATGGACAGCTGTGAGCCCCTCATCAATCCCCTTCTCTTGAGGTGATTTGTTCTCAAATCATGTTCATCATCTACATGGAAAGGACTCAAGTCAGCAACATTAAAAGTACCATGTACACCATACTCACTTGGGAGGTCAAGTTTGTAAGCATTATCGTTGGCATGTTCCACAACTTGAAATGGACCATCACCCCTTGGAAGGAGCTTGTTGCGCCTTTGGACAGGAAATCTTTCTTTGTGCATGTGGTTCCAAACCCAATCGCCGGGTTCAAAGACCATTTGACGACGCCCCTTGTTTGCACTTTGGACGTAATAAAGGGTGCGTTTCTCAATGTAAGCCCTTGCTTTTGCATGTAAATCGCGGACAAGTTTAGCCTTTTTCTTTCCATCTAAGCTAACTCTCTCATGAATAGGTAACGGAGTTAAATCCAAAGGCGTGAGAGGGTTAAAGCCATAAACAATTTCAAAAGGTGAATATTGAGTAGAAGAGTGCACAATGCGATTATATACAAATTCAACATGAGGTAAGCAATCATCCCAAGTTGTGATATTCTTTTTAATGATTGCTCTCAACAAGGTAGATAAAGTCCTATTAACCACTTCAATTTGTTCATCAGTTTGTGGGTGACTAGAAGTAGAAAAAAGCAATTTAGTACCGAGTTTACACCACAAAGTTTTCCAAAAGTAGCTAAGGAACTTTACATCTCTATCAGACACAATGGTACGAGGTACCCCGTGCAAACGGATAATTTCTTTAAAGAGCAAATCAACAACCTATTTTGCATCATCCGTTTTATGACAAGGAATAAAATGAGCCATGTTAGAGAAATGATCAACCACAACATAAATAGAGTCATGACCTTGTCTTGTTCTACGCAAACCAAGCACAAAATCCATAGGCAAGTCAACCCAAGGCTCACATGGAATTGGTAAAGGTGTATAAAGGCCATAAGGATTTACCTTAGATTTGGCAAGATGGTTAGTAACACACCTTTGTATATGCCTTTCTACGTCCTTCTTCATGTAATGAAAGTGTTCTTGAGAACCATCAAAGTCTTTATGCCAAAATGTCCCATTAGTCCTCCACCATGAGCTTCATCGCACCAACAATATGATAGAACATATGGGATGCATAGTTTATCCTGAAATATAAGTATCCCCAGAAATGAAGTAATGCTCACGAGTGTTTCGTGGCAAAGATGTAAAGATCTCACCAAAATCCACATCAGCAGCATAAAGATCTTTTATATACTCAAATCAAAGCAATTTAGTGTCTAATGTAGTGATAAGAGTATACCCTCTAGAAAGTGCATCAGCCACTACATTAGTCTTGCCTGCCTTGTATTTGAGAACAAAGGCAAAGCTGTCAATAAAGGCTATCCATCTTGCATGCCTCTTACTCAACTTGGTTTGAGATTTGATGTGCTTGAGGGATTCATGACGCGGTGCAAAGAGGAACTGATATAACCACGCATAAGTAACGCAACCCTCCAAGAACGAGGATCTAGGATATTGGTAAACAAAGTTGAGAACACACACAGTGGAAGACTTCACCCGTTGAGCACTTGGACAATGAACGTTGGTAGAAGGTAGAAGACGCCACAATTCAACGCGGTTCTTGAATTGATAAGTCAAGTGAACACCTAAAGAATTCTCTAAGGTATTCAAGCCACTTCAAAGAAGCAAGAGAAGTGATAAACACTCAATGAAATTTCTGAATAATTCTTGATTGAAAATAACGATATAAGAAAGACTATTTATAGCCTACAAGACACGAAATCGTAATCTAAGTAGGAAACAATTAGGAAATTATTTTAACCTAAGTACCCTAACTAAAGACGAAAAAAAAACTGCTTAATAATTCATCGACCAGAAGACTTCAGCTTGCAAGGCGTGCCCATGCTCTATATGCAGAGAGGGATCAAGACTGGCTTGTAAGGCATGCTCACCGCTAACAGTAAGTCTTCGGGTTTGCACTTTATGAACTAAAGTGACCTAAATCACAGTGATGTTGCTTGAACCCTCATACACACACTTAGCCAAATGTGAATATCACTTGAATGCGTTTGAATTCTACTAATCCTTGCATGATGGACTTAAACCATGAGATGGCTTGAACTTGAACATATGGTAGCTCCACCGGATTCGCATCATTCCGCCCTTAAAGCGCATTTGTCCCAAATCAATGATTGCTTGAGAAGAAGAATTGTAGGTAACACGGATAAATGCAACCCATGAAGATGCCTTCTACTTAGCTTGAAGTGGAACCAACGAGTACATTTCAACCACGACATCTTAACTCATGCACAAACCAAGGCCAACAAGGATGCTCACGTTCCATGAACCACGAATATGTATCACATATAGCCTCACTATGGTCATAATCATCCTTCCAATCTATGCCTGGATCAAACACAAAAATTATAGGATGGGTAAAAATAAAGGATACGCAAACACTAGTTGCACCAAGAAAATTATCAACTTGGTTAGCACGCAACACATTAGGCGCATGAACCAAAAAAATGCCAGCTAACTCAAGAATGTTAACAAAAGACTTTACTAATGATACAACCAAAGGATACTCATTCACGTCATAAGAATCATACCATGACCCATAAGGGAAGGGTATCACCTTTGGAAACAAACCAATCTGATCAATTGTATCATGATAGTAAAGAGACTTATAGAAGGAATTTACCTTGTCAATGGTAAAGGAATTAATAACAAATTTACCAATTATTTGCAATTCACTTGACCATTGATTACCACCAAGAGTAACTTCACAATTTAGCACTTGGAGAGCTTTTTTAACCTGTGAAAAAGTGACAAACAAACTAGGCAAAATAAAGCAAGGATGGTTAGTCATAAGTACAAACTCTCTATGATCAATATTCATAACTAACTCATTCTCACTCATCTTACTTGATGTTTCAATTTCTTTTTCTTGAGTGTCTTTCTCAATTTTTACCTCATGCTCACTCTCTAGTTTTACCTCTTCACTCACACTCATATTTTGTATGGCACATTCAACTACATTCTCCCATTTCTCGGGTTCACTATGATTTCTTCTAGTTCAACTTCACTTTGAATGGGATTATGTTGGCTTTCATGAGCAATGATCTCTACAAGCTCCTCTTTAGGAGATTCTTGGATATTGCTTTCAACTTTTTCCTTCAATTGCTTTTCATGTAGAAGACGTTGATAAGTCTCCCACCATGATTCCTCCTTCTATGGGTCATCCCTAGACTTAGATTTGGAAGAAATTGATGAATTTTGTTCCGTATGACTTCTAGATGGTCTTTCTTCCTTTTGCTCACAATACTTGGATTGACAACGCTTAGATTCTTGACACTGCCACTTTTGATTTTCTTCATAAGCACGTTGTCCATTGTATACTTCCTTAGCATGAAGATGATCCGTCCTTTCTTTGAGTGTGTGACAATCATGATTAGAGCGCATGGAACCCCTCCTCTTGACTTCCTTATTCACCATTCAATCAAGTCGTCTTTCAAGAGGCTCAAAACTGTCATTTATCACTTGTTTTAATGCTTCTTTCAAGGACTCCATCATGAAACTAATTTTAGCTTGTTGGGATGCCATGTTATCCTGCACAAATGATTAGTAATAAAAGCAAATAGAGCTCACACACTCCCTTATGTGTATACACTCAACTCTCGTGTTTACACTTAATAAACACTCTATTGCTCTCACCAATCACTTCTCAAGTCAACCTTGGCAACAACTTGAAGAAATTAGAATTTCTTCTAGTGTAAACCAACTTACCAATTTAAACCACGGTGATTTGTAGACAAGAATGATGCAGAAATTTGAGAAAATAAAGAGTAAAAGTAAGAAACAAAGATTAGGACAGATTTGTAAAAAAGAAAGACTAAAAGAAACTGAATTCAAGATTCAATTAGAATTAGAACTTAGAAACAAGAAATATGAAATAACAATTTCGTGCTCAACAAGAACAAGATTATAGTGAATTTAAGCAAACTAAAGGTGCTGGAATTTACCTTAAAGGCTGAATACAAATCCTAGAAAACAAGGTGTCTTTATTGCTTAAGACAAGGAACCCTAATCCGCACTTGAGAGGAATTTCTTGGTTTGATTTTCCAAAAAAATTTCTGGACAGAACTGGGTTTTGGGTGCTGTTTGCAGGTGGTTTTTTGGCTGTAAATATGGCACTTGTTTCCCAAGGAGTGGTTTCAAAGCTGATTGGGGAAAGAATGAATTGAAGCAATCTACCCCGGTTTGGCAGCTTTGATGTTTGGATTTTCTTGGCTGAAGGTTGCTGAATTTTGGAATGTTTTGTGGCTGTTTGTGGACAGTTTTCCAGGCTCAATTTGGTCAGCCAAGTTGGCAGCAATTGTTTCTAAAAAGGAATTGAGAATGGGTTAAAATAAAGAGCCTTATGGTGGTGGCTTCTTTTTAATTCCAAAGCTGATTTGGATTCCTTGAGCCAACCGATTTTAAAGGCTTTCTTTTCTTGCTGGTTATTGGTTTAGGCTTCCCTTTTTCTTTTGCTGTTTGTTTTGCTCTTTGTTTGTTTTTTTTTCACAAAGCAACAATTCTCAACAACAAGAAACAGTTAAGGCTGCACAACAAGAATAGTTTCAAGAACCGATTACAACTTGTAAGAATCAAATTGTAAGGTCTGATATTTTCAAGAATGGTTTCAAGATTGATGTAATAGTATCAAGATCACACAACCACAATCAAGAAAGCTTCAAGATTCAATCAGGTATGCCTAAGAACTTTAATTTTTTTGCAAGAATCACCAAAACAGTTTCTATTTCCAGCAATGACTTTGGGACAAGACTCTACTTCTTCTTTCTTTCTTTAATTTTTTTTTTGACTCAAAGTAAACTAGATGCAGACACCTAACCCTAAACAGCACTTAGACAATCAAGATTGGTTCGCTTATCAAAGAACAACAAACAAAAGACACAACTTTAATGAGAAGAACAAGAACGACAAGAAGAAACAAGAACAAGAACAACTAAGCAAGAATCGAACTATTTTTTTTCTCTGATTTTCTTGACATACAATAGACACAAAAAACAGCAAGGACACGAAGGAAAAACACAGAATTTGAATGATGCAATCAAGAGGAATTCGATGACAGAAGGGTGAGATCGGTCTGATGAACAAGACTGATTTTTTTTTTGGACACAACTGAATTTCAGAACACAAGGAACGACAACAATTGACTCAAAACAAGAAAAAAAAAAAGATATACTTTGTTACCTCCAACTAGCTCTGATACCAACTGATACGAACTACGTTAATAAGTAACGCAACTCGCACACGAAGAACGTAGGATCTAGGATATTGGTAAACAAAGTTGAGAATACACGCCGGAAGACCTTCACCCGTTGAGCACTTGGACAACTAACGCTAAGGTAGAAGGCATGCAATTCAAGCGGTTCTTGAATTGATAAGTCAAGTGAACACCTAAAGAATTCTCTAAGGTATTCAAGCCACTTCAAAGAAGCAAGAGAAGTGATAAACACTCAATGAAATTTCTGAATAATTCTTGATTGAAAATAACGATATAAGAAAGACTCTTTATAGCCTACAAGACACGAAATCCTAATCTAAGTAGGAAACAATTAGGAAATTATTTTAACCTAACTACCCTAACTAAAGACGGAAAAAAAAAACTGCTTAATAATTCATCGACCAGAAGACTTCAGCTTGCAAGGCGTGCCCATGCTCTATATGCAGGAGAGGGATCAGAAGACTCTGGCTTGTAAGGCGTGCTCATGGCTAATAGGTGCAAGTCTTCTGGTTTGCACTTTTATGAACTAATGTGACCCAAATCACGGAGTGATGTTGCTTGAACCCTCATACACACTTAGCCAAATGTGAATATCACTTGAATCGTGCTTGAATTCTACGAATCCTTGCATGATGGACTTAAACCATGAGATGGCTTGAACTTGAACATATGGTAGCCCACCGGATTCGCATCATGAACTTAGGAGGTCGAAGGTAGTGTTGCCAAGTTTGCAGAGCTCAAACTAAGGCCATTAACTCCTTATCATAAGTCGAGTAGTTCAAGGATGCTCCATTTAACTTTTCTCTAAAATAGGCAACAGGACTACCGTCTTGGATTAACACAGATCCAATACCTACACTAGAGGCATCACACTCTAGTTCAAAAGCTTTATCAAAATTGGGCAAATTCAAAATAGGTGCGTGTATGAGCTTGTGTTTAATTAATTGGAAGGACTTAGCTTGTTCTTCCCCCGATTGGAATGGCACATTTTTCTTGACAATTGATCTAAGTGGTGTAGCAATTGTGCTAAAGTCCTTGACAAAGCGTCTATATAAGCTTGCCAAGCCATGGAAGCTACGCACTTCACTCACACTTGTAGGTGTTGGCCATTCACTTATAGCCTTCACTTTTGCTTCATCAACCTATACCTGTTCACCCTCACAACATAACCTAGGAATACAAGTTGATTAGTACAAAATGTGCACTTCTTAAGGTTGGCATAGAGCTTTTCCTTGCAAAGCACATCCAAAACAGGTTTGCAAATGGATAACATGCTCATCTAAACTTTTACTTTAGGTGAGTCCAACTAGGGTTAGGTTTGTGTCATTTTTCCAATTCAAGTAGGGTTTCAGTTTTTGTCTCATTGTAAGGCTATAAATAGCCCTTTTTAGGTTCGAAATTATTAACGAACTTTTATCAAAGAATTTTCCAGCAAACCGTTTGTTTTGCAACTTCTCTTTCTAAGAGATCTTTTCTTGAATACTTGAGAGATTAGCTTGAGTGTTCTTGGACTATCAATCAAGAATCGCACTTGATTGTGGCGTCATCTACCTAAATCCTTGGTTCACTAAATCAACAATCGTGGGTTGAGATTAAGTTCATAGGTTCGCGATTCCTTGGTTTGGAAGTTAAGGATTTTTTCCGCACCTTAACTTGATTCTTCGTCTATATCCTTGGGCCTCGATGGGATACGAGTTCAGGCCCTCTAGGTGGGTTCGTATCAGTTGGTATCAGAGCTAGTTGACAGTATCAAGTATATCCCTTTTTTTTTCTTGTTTATTTTCATTTTCTTGGTGTCAAAAATCAGTCCCCAAAAAAAAAAAAAACATTACTGTTCATCGTTGCTGTAGCATCACTGTTCATCCGCTAGGGTTTTTGTCTTGTGAGTTGTTTGCTGTCCAGTTTTAGTTGGTTTTCTTTTGTGTAAATTCTGTTTAGCTCATCTTGTTGTGTTGTGTTCGTGTCTTTCCTCGCTGTTCTTGAATAAAAAAAAACAAGACAGAAAACAAGAAACGAAAAAAAAGGCTATCACAAACCTGGAAAATCTTGAATCTGCCCAGATCCTTGGTTGTGTTAGTTCTTGAATTGTTTGGCTGAATTTTTTTCCAGAAATTGTGTTTCAAACTGTCTTGAAATCATCTTGAAAGGCTCGCGTTTAAAACCTGGGAATTCTTTTGAGTTTCCCTGAACAAGCAAAGGTTCTTGAATCCTGGAAAATTTTGGGAAAGAAAACCGGGAAGCAGCCTTGTTCTTGTACGTGTTGATCACGCAACAATCCTTTGCTGATCTGAACTTACTTCAAAACAGCAGCTTTGTGTGCAAGAAGAAATGGGAAAATCTGTCAAACCTGGTCCTTAAACATCCGGGTCCAGCCAGGAAAAGGAAACACTCTGATTTGTCTACTAATCCTTGTCAAATCTGAACTTGGAAGTTTCCTAAACTCAACTTGGACCGAATCCTGTCTTGTTTCCAAGAAACCCAACTGCAGCTTCTAATCAGTTTTAGAAACAAATCTGGTCAACCACCGACTTGCTCTTCTTACACTTCATTCTTGGAATCCTGAAGTCAACCAAACAATATCCAAACTGCCCAAGAAACAGCTACACAACCGACCTTAACAGCCTTGACTTTTTCAGAAATCTTAGTTTCCTAAATTGAATTCTTTGAGTCCAAAGTCAAGAAAGTTGGGGGAGGACATTCCTTGTTCTTTTCCAGCAGGTTATATAGCATCTTCTCCAGCAGAATATTACACCCTTCCAGCCCAAGAAATTTGGCCAGAAAATTAAGCTCCAAACAGCTCCAAAAACGATTGCCTTCAAGAACAAATTTTCTAGTTTTTTCCGTGATAACTTGGAGTCCGAATCTGGTCCCAAATCTGAGTTTTCAAATCTATTTTTGAGTCCTGAATTGTTGTTTTTTTAGTGTCTTTTAGCTTCCCAAAAGTGTCTTTCTTGAGTCAAGTCTCATTCACAAGTGAACTTACATTCGACACCACATTCTTGTGAGATTATTGTGGGGTAATTCTTGGATATTTGAGCAAATTTCTGATTTCTTCAAGAGGGGAAATCGAGGATATAGAGAGTTGTCTGTTAGACTATTAGAGTGCATTAAAATAATTGAGCGATATAATGAGGGTGAGAGAAACAAGTAAGGGAGCGTGTGAGGTTTTTTGCTTTCATTGTTGCTCATTTTGCAGGTTTAAAAATATGGCAACCGGAGAAGAAAAGACCAACAGGGATGAAATAACCATTGCTCAACTTGCTTTTCAAATGCAAGCTATGTTTGCTGAATCTCAAAGGAAATTGGAGCAAAAGCTCGAGGTCATGCATGAACGCATTGACAATCTAGAATCGTCGAAAGGTTCCTCTAAGAAATCTAAGGGGAAAACCATTTTGAACGAATCTAGTGACTCCAATGGGGACACCGAGCCAGAAGAATATGAACAAAGATCAAGAGAAAGGAGACCTAGACCTAAGCATGAGGACGACGCCATCAAGGGAGTGAAACTGAAAATTCCATCCTTCCAAGGCAAATCGGATCCTGAATCTTACTTAGAGTGGGAGAGAAAGATTGAGAAGGTCTTCGATTGCCACCATTACTCCGAGTTACAAACGGTGAAGCTGGCTGTGGTAGAATTCACTGATTACGCAGCAATTTGGTGGGATCAACTTAGGGCTCGACAAAGGAGAAACTAGAAGCCATCCATCCAAACTTGGGATGCACTCAAAGGAGTCATGAGGAAGCGCTTCATACCAGCCTACTATCATCGGGATTTGCACAATAAATTGCAAACCCTCACTCAAGGTAGTATGACGGTTGAAGACTACTACAAAGAAATGGAGATGGCCATGATGAGGGCCGACATTCATGAGGATTTGGAAGCAACTATGGCTAGATTTTTAAGAGGTTTAAGGGCTGACATTGCTGATGTTGTTGAGCTACAACATTACCTCTATATGGGAGAGCTATTGGACAAAGCCGTCAAGATAGAAAGGAAGCTTAAGAGGAGGGGTACAACTCGCTCCAACTCCAACTTCCAATCTGGAATTTGGGGAAATCAGACCATAATGAGGGAAGAAAGGGCCACGACATCACTTAGTAGTGGCAAACCAGCTGCATCTCCCCATGGAAGCTCAAAACCGATTGTGAATTCCTTGAGATCGAGTGAAGATACTTCAAAAGTCAATACCAAAGGAAGTTTCCACAAAAATCCAGAAGTGAATAAGCCAAGAAATCGGGATGTTAAATGCTTCAAATGCCAAGGTTTTGGCCACATTGCGTCCCAATGTCCCAACTAAAGAACCATGCTAGTGTTGCAAAGTAGGGAAGTCATCACCGATGAGGAAGAAGATGAGTATAAGGGAATGCCACCACTTATCGAAGAGGAGGAAGAGGAGGTCATTGAGGAAGAGCCAACACCTGACAAGCTCACTTTAGTGGCTCGAAGAGCATTAGCTACCCAAATGAGCATGGAAGAGCAACAACGAGGGAACATCTTCTACACTAGATGTCACGTTCAAGAGAAAGTGCACAGCTTGGTGATTGATCCCGGGAGTTGCACTAACGTTGCTAGTGCTATAATGGTAGATAAGCTGAAGTTGCCAACAACTAGCCATCCCCATCCATACAAGCTACAATGGCTCAATAATAGTGGAGAGGTACGTGTATTTAAGCAAGTACTTGTTTCTTTCCGCATTGGTCGATTCATGGATGAGGTTCTGTGTGACGTAGTACCTATGCAAGCTGCCCATATCATTCTTGGTCGCCCATGGCAGTTCGATAGGAAGGTTAGTTGGGATGGATTCACTAACAAGTATTCCTTCTCTTATGGCAATAAGAAGGTTGTTCTTGTACCTCTAACACCACAACAAGTGCACGAGGATCGAGCTAGCCTTCAAAAGGAATTTGAGCTTGAACTTGAAAAGAAAAAGGAGGGGGGAAGCCGTGAGAAATTGAGGAGAAATGCCAAATCAGGCTCGGCAATTAATGTTAAAGAAGAAAGAAAACAAGTGATTATAGCCAAATGTGTGAACGTTGGAAGTGTGCTAGAATCCTTCTTTTCCACTAACACTTCTGACCTTTTGTTGCCTAGTATTTTTATTAAATTTTTGTAGGTTTCCCAACGTGTTCATATGCACGGACTTGGCTCTACAAGTGGCGTATTTCAAGCTGATTATGACGTGATTGCAGCTCATATTAAACCATCTAAGTCATGGATGTGTAACTTCCTTCCTAGCCATAATGTTCTTGGTTCACATAACGGATTTGTTCTTCAACAACCACTCGTTGAAAAAGGAAGTTTGATAATCAAATTTTCATCTTTTGGTGATGAGAAGTTTGTTTTTGCACTGCATACGCCTCATGTGAACATCGTTGCATGTAGTTCTTATGCTAACCTACATTCTAGTCTTTTAGTCATGCCTTTACAATCATATCTCTTTGCATGTGTCGAGCATATTTCCATTACAGTTCTGGAATCATATGCGCCTTTCCATTGCTATTCGTTTGTGTTAGATGTCCCTAAAACATTTCGTATGCATTCTTCTACATTGACGCATGCTTTGTTGTCTCCTTGTGCTAATCTGATTTTTGTATTCCGTGGTGATCACGCATCATTATCTTATATGCTGTTTTTGGTTTCGACTCTTCCGTTGGGATATCCAAGTAATCATTCTTTTGGTTGCTTTCTTTTTGATCCAGGCATTACTAAGGGAGCATCTACACACACCTTTGATTCGATGTCGAATCCTCTCAAGAGGAGGGGAATGACACGAGTCCAAGAAGTTCATAAGGCAAGGTCGAGTCAAGGTCCATGTGGTCAACCATTTCTTTGCCAAATTCATTGGGGACCAATGAACAAGGTGAAGAACAAGGCATTTTGGAGGTCAAGAATCGAATTCAAGTTTGTGTCAAGCCTTGCTTTGTTAGACCAGAAGACTTGTGCCAGTTAGCCGTGGGCACGTCTTACCAGCAGGAGTCTTCTGATCTTTCCTGTTTGGTGCAGTCCTGTAAGGCGTGGGCACGCCTTGTAAGCTGAAGTCTTCTGCCTGCCTGCTTCAAGTCTTCAAGTCATTTTGTGTTTAATTATCAAGGTTTGATGTCTTTCTTCAATTTAAGAATTTGTTAGTTATGTTATTTACTTAAATAAAACTGGTCATGTTGACCATGTGTTAGCCGAAGTTAGGGTTAAGTTAATTAGGGTTCAGTTGGTCACTTTAGGTGAGTCCAACTAGGGTTAGGTTTGTGTCATTTTTCCAATTCAAGTAGGGTTTCAGTTTTTGTCTCATTGTAAGGCTATAAATAGCCCTTTTTAGGTTCGAAATTATTAACGAAGTTTTATCAAAGAATTTTCCAGCAAACCGTGTGTTTTGCAACTTCTCTTTCTAAGAGATCTTTTCTTGAATACTTGAGAGATTAGCTTGAGTGTTCTTGGACTTATCAATCAAGAATCGCACTTGATTGTGGCGTCATCTACCTAAATCCTTGGTTCACTAAATCAACAATCGTGGGTTGAGATTAAGTTCATAGGTTCGCGATTCCTTGGTTTGGAAGCTAAGGATTTTTTCCGCACCTTAACTTGATTCTTCGTCTAGATCCTTGGGCATCGATAGGATACGAGTTCAGGCCCTCTAGGTGGGTTCGTATCAAAACTACCATGCAACCAAATTCATTTCAATAAAACCAAAATATTCAAGACAAAACCCTCATTTTATTTCTTGTCTTCCACTTGAATAGAGAGAGCTAGAGGAGAGATTGAGGGCCGTGGGTTGGGAGGAAGAAAAGCTCCAAGTTTTGCTAGGAAATTTTGTAAACAAGTTTAGGAGGATTTCCACCTTACTCAAACAAAATTCCAGCTTTAATCTTCTACAATTAAAGATAATTTTCAGTTCTAAACTCTTTCAATATCTTGGAGAAAATCTAGTCTTCAACCCTTATATGATAAATTAGGATTTGGAAGCTTGAATTGCATAAGAGAAACCCTTGTTTTAGTTGAGCTGTTGGAAAGCTAATTAGAAGTTGGCCGATTGATTTAAGATGCATGCATGTGGGTTTTCTTGTGAAATTTTGCTATGAATCGAAGCTATATAACTTATATTTTGGTTATATTTGAATGCATGTTAACTTTTAATTGATTAGCATGAGTTTGAAGGAAGAATCATTGCTGGAAATTTACAGCCTAAAACCCGAGAAAGAGAGAGATATTAAGTGTTTTATTTCTTGGAAATTTGATGATGAATTGGTGAAGATTTTACTTAAAATACTTCATAAACCTTTGGACTCAACATGCATGAAGATTTCCTTGGAATTAAATTAGAAAAGGTTGATGCTTTTGATGAAACTTAGGAATAGGAGTGTTGAATTTCAGAATTCTAGTCGAGAGAGAAGAAAGAACAACCAGCTTTGTTTCCTTATTTTTTGTGTTATTTTTGGTGCATCCTTGCTTAAAATACTTGGTAGTTCCTTATGCCTTGCTTGTATGTTAAATTTGAACCAAAACTGTGAACTTTCTTCCTTGTTTTCTTGTCGGAATTTGATCAAGTACGACTGCAAATCAGAGAGCATTTTCAGTCAAATTTCCAAATTTTCTTGCACTTATAGGAAATGAATTGGGCTCTAAATTTTATATCCCTAAAAGATCTTTCAATCTAGTTTCAAATCAATCGACAGTGCTTGATTTTGAATTTCTACATTGAGTTACGGCCTTTTTCCCAAGACTACTCAAATGCCCTAATCATTGACCCGATAGTTTCTAGTACTTCTGATAATGCAAATTTTGGCTATGATAAAGGCTAAATTGGCTCTTTCACAAAACATGAAGTTGTATTGGATTGCGTTAACTTTCTACTCACAAAATTTCAGATCAATCGGAGCACTATGGCATGTGAAATAACCAAAATACCCCTTATTACCCAAAACTCCTGTTTTACCCGACAGCTTTTTGAACCTCTGAGATATCAGTTTTTGAACATGAAAATGCCTGAATTGGATCTGGATGTCTTCATAAGAAATGTAGTCTATGTCTTAGCTTTGAAACGGTATAAAATGCATCTCAATCTGATGTGTGAATCTCCCGTTATGACCAAAACACTAGAAGCTAATAGAAACTAGATAGTTTGATAACTAACTTTGCTCATAATCATATTGCCGACCGAGTGTTTCATGTTTGTTAATACCTTTGTAATGATACTTATGTTAGATACTTTTGCAAATTTGTACAAGATGCATCTTAGAATGTGCTAAGAACTTGAGCTTGACCAATCAACTTGAAGTGTACCAAATGTTTCTCACACACGGATTTGTCTTCAAGAGACTACAAGGAATCTAGACAATCCAAATCAAGTTAGTAGCTTATGTATATTAAGTGAACTTTTATGTATGAAACATAGTGAATATACCATGACATTCTAGTGAAGATAAATGACTTATGTTTGTGAAGTTTAGCAAAGCATGAATACTAAGTGGAACTAAAAAAATTGTCAACTTTTATGCCTGGCTTGATACACTCGTTGTTATTTGGATTAATTCTACCAAATGTTCTTATATCTTATCTTTGCTTAAGAGCCAAATTGAGACCAAAGTAGAGTCTCTTAAAAGAGAGCAAACTCATTTGTCTTGCGAAGTGGTAATTGCTAAGACGTCTTAGGAATGTGCTCAAGTTATTTCTTAGTTTTAACTAAGTAAATAATGAGTTTTTAAAGAAATAATGAGTTTTTGGAATACGCTATGCAATGTCCCTTGTTCTTGTTTCCACTCTTGCTTCAAATTGATATCCATGATTGTGTATGGCTATTTAGTTAATAGTCACTACCTGAAATGTGCCTTATTGTTCCAAGGCTCGTAAATGAAGAAACCAGTGTTGCTCTGAGTGACAAGTAAAACTTGTGAAATTATGGTGAGTGCCAAGTGCAAGACTTGATGCCCTACTTGATCACTTTCATGAACTTGTTACATGCTTCAATGTGAATCTTGTTAAAGGACCTATTGAGACGAGTGTGTACTTTATCTCACCCTCTTACTTGACTTGATGATTTCTTGCTTGTACTTGAACGTGAGCTATTTGTACTTGTGACTGCTTGTTGAGTGGAGCGTTGACTCCTCGACCTACTTGTGTTCTTAGGGCCCCAAAACCCATTGGTGACCCATTCAACTCGGGCCGGCTAGGGCTTGGTCGAGGGGCTTGGTGAGCCATGGGCTCTTGATTTAAAAGTCTATTGGAGAGTAATCTCGTCGACCACTTGCTTGGGTAAATCTGAGTATTACCACCCTTGTTGGCGTACGGGCCCAGTAGGGGGTGAAACGGTGGATGGAGAATGGCGTTGAGTGGTGATCTATGGAATTTTTCTTACTTGGTTGATGGAGTGTCAATGGATAGAAACTGCTTCTGAATAAAACTGAAAGACATGAAAGTGGATTAGCTCCTGAGAGCTCCAGTATCCTCCTTTGAATGCGTATTTAGTTTCTTCTATACTCTTACGTGAATATTATGGAGACGTGGTTTGCTATGTATAGAAGTGTAGTCTTTTCCTTTTACTTGTTTGCTTGCCAGTTTTCTTGGCCTCATTGAGCTTTCGCTCACCCCATTAAGTTTGTTATTTCTTAATAAGGACTTGAAGTGAAGAAGTTGTTGGAACTAGTTTTGGTGAGCTTGTGTCTATTTTTCGCTAACGTACTTATTTAAGTCGTTTGAATTTTTATAAGTGTAAACTCGAGGTATAACTACAGTAGTCATTGTATTGAATGAAATTTGCACTTTTAGACAGTGACACTTATCATGTTAAGTAGTTTCTTGGCTAGATGGTCTTAAATGTCCTAGAATTGTTAGTGAGTCCCGACGAAAGTTGGGCAGGCGGCCCACTGATACTTTAGGGTCCATCCTAGGGAGAGGTGAGGTCGTCACAGAATACACAAACAAAATAAGGAAACAAGACATGGCTGAAATTTTAGAAACCTAGAGATATTTAATGACACAATTTGTAACCTCTCTTAGGTTGACTCCAAGTGAGATTATGAAGCATGAAGCAAGTCGGATCGGGTTTTGGAGACGTTTCCTAATCCAATTTTGCAAACATGAAAGAAAGGCACAGCTGTTCAGGTTTTGTAGCACTTGAAAAAGTTTAAATTTCTAGAAAACAACACTTTTCTAGGTCAAGAAAGGATTTATAAACTTCCTTTGTTTGGTTCCAAGTGAATTTAGGAAACCAAGAGCAAGATCGATGAATAAATTTGAGAGAGTTTCGTAATCTGAATTTAGAAGATTCTTGAAAGAAAGTAGGCTGGTTGTTTCTTAATCACTCAGGTCTGCTTCTAGCCTCCAAAAATTGATTTGTGAAGGGTTTTGGAAAACTTCAATCATCAAACATGCTGCTGCACTTTTTTTTTTAACAGTCAGCCACGGATCAATGGTATGTTCAAGAGATCAAAAATCAATTCCAAATTTCAAGAACTTCAAGCATACAACTTCAAACTTCAAGAAGATGATCAAGAAATATTTGGGCAACAAATATTTCACCAAGAATGCTAGAAACATCAAGAACTCTAGAATTTTTACTACACGAATTCAAGAATCACATGAAAGCAAGTTGCTCAACTCAAGAAACGACACAAACACACACAGTTGAACCAACAAGAAACACAGACAGAATTTTAACAATGACAAATGATGACAAATTGGATAAGACAAGAAACAAGAACAAAATGGTTGGAATAAGACAAGACTTATGTTGGACAAACACACAATGACAAATTGCACAAGAACCACGGAAAAGCTGAAATTTTTTTTTCTTCAGATGAACAGTAGCAGTGAACAGCCTGAACAGTACCTATGAACAGTACATATTTTTTCATTTTCTTTTTTTTTTTAAAAAAACACAATAACAATGATAAGACATCAATATATTTGAACAATAACCTTCAACTAACTTTGATGACTAACTGATGTGAACTTGAATCCTTATTTCAGATGAAACCTGAATCATGCACAAGTCCACAGGATCTAGACTATGGTATCTAGTTTGGCAGCGGATTCTTATTCACCTTTGGACCATACAAAGAATGAACAAGTAGGTAGATCGACACCACAATCAAGGTGATTAGTTGATTGATAAAGTTGTGAACACTTAGAATCCCGCTAACGTGCTCAAGGGTCGATTCAAGAAGCCGAAAAAACTCTCTCTCAAATTTTGGGAATAAATGTCAACTACTTCTTTATTGAATAAGTTAGCTTTTTTATAGGCTTACAAAACATAAACCTAAGCAACTAAGGAAAAGACCAATTCAGCCTTAACAAGAACCAAAGCTGGCGGATGTTATTCATCCTACTAAAGCTAGGACTACAAAATAAAATAACTTAAAGACTCAATTAACATGACTCAAAGTTGGTCGCTTATTTCCAAATGAAACACAAACAATTAACTCATCAAATATACGAAAACGTGAACTAAAAATGCAACACAACTTCATCACGACACAAGCTTGAGGATTGCCAAGTTGATGAAAGGATTTGCACCTTGTTTTGCATCAAAATTCCTTATTGAGACTAATTAATAAGCTTTTGATATTTGTTTAGTCATTTAGTATGTTTACTCAATAAGTTAAATTCAACTAGTTTAAGCTATGGCTTGGTCCGATTGGCATTTGTGTCTTTTGGTTCATTAGTTAAGTAGTTGGTCCGAATGGTCCAAGTAGGAGTTTGGTCCAATAAATCCTTAAGCCCAAGGTATTAATGTTTTCAATTTTATTAGGTCTTTTGTAAGGCAATAAATAGCCTAACTCTTTTATTATTTTGGATACTTTATTCCAAACTAACACAAATTAAACATACTGATTTGGACATGAATTTGACATGAATCCGGTCTTCTCAACCTGCGACCAAGTTTGGAACTTGCAAGCTAAGGTTGGACGTAATTAAGCTTGATTGATCTTTGACTTGGGGAATCTAGATTCATATCAGTTTGACACTTTGTTCTTCAAGAAATTCATGGGTTCAGCTATGTTTTTTTTTTTTCAATGGGTTCGGCTATGGTGGATTCAAGTTTCAAGAAAGTTTCAAGATATGTCAAGAACTTCAAGAAAAGCAACAAGTTGAACCAAGAATTCCAAGAACCACACAAACAACTAGCACAACTCAAGAAAACACATAAGAAACCCTAGGCAAGAGTTTCAGATCCGAAGAAACAAAGCGGACAAAATTTATATTTTTTTTTGACAACGAATTAGCAAGAAAAGACACAAGACTTATCAATAACAAGATGTAGAAACAACTCACGGATCATGCAAGAAAGATTCCTTAAGCACAACACAAGAAGACTTCGGATCACTTAAGAAACAAGCAGACGACACAAGAATAAAGGAAGCTTCGGATCAACAAGAAATGAAAACAAAACAAGATAAATGACGCAGCAGGAATCAAGACTTCGGACTACACAAAGCCTTGGACCAGCAACACTAATGATAAGAACAAGATCAATGGCTAGACAACAAACCCTAGACTCAACAAAAATAAACAAAAAGGATATATGATGATACCTCAAACCTATACTTTGATTACCAACTGATGCAATTCCTACACCCAAGAAGAATGCAAGAACATCCATAAGATCAAGATTTTGGAGCTATTACTATTGGATGGATTCGAAGTCAGGACTTGAACGACACAAGACACGATTCTAGGGTAATCAAGAAGTTGCTTGATTGATAAGTCAAATGAACATTCAAGGACAACCTTGAGATGTTCAAAGAAAGCTTTCACAAGCGACATGAATTGCTCTTGAAGAATAAAGCAAATCTAGAAATTTTATATACTCTCAATAATGTCTAATGTCTTGGATGAATTTTAGGCTTATTTATAGCCTTACACAACCTACTAAAACTAGGAATAACATAAGATAAGATTTCAGCCTTGTTAAGACAATTTGGACCAAAATTAAGACCTAGTCTACTTAGGAAACCCTAATCAGATTTCACTTAACAAAATGACACGCTTACTAAACAATGCTAAGTCAGACCAATACAATATCCAAGCTGGCTGAATTCTTATTGGTTGAATGTGACAGTTCCATCCCAAGATACTTTTTCTTGAATTTGTTCATCAGACTCCACCTAATCTTTGATGGAACTTGATAAACACTTAAGCCTTAACAAGAGCTTTGAACAAAGGCACATGAGACTCGCATCACAACATTACCTCAACATGCATAAGATGCTTGGAGAGACATCTCAAGAGGAGAGGTAACACTTGCCAAAACTCTAACTATCAAACTATAAATTGGAGGACTTCATAGTCTAAAAGGAAGGAGAAAGTCACAACTTCAATACCCCCACCAAAGTTGAAGAATGCTACCTCTAAGCTGGTTACAAAAATTGAAACCAAAGCTACTTTAAATGCCTAAGGGTTTGGACGCATCACATCCCATCTTTTTATTTTCCATGATTTCCATTTTTTTCTTGTTCTTTTCTTCTTTCAAAAACTAACTAGGCAACCATGACAGCTCCTACAATGCTACTATCGTACCACTATTACCAACCAGTGATTGGTCTGGTGGCCACCACCATCTTCGACCACCAAATTTCACCATAATCACATCCCCATTAAGGTTTTCATGTAGATTCTATTTTTAACCTTAATTGTGACAGGAAAAAAATCACAAGGTGGCCAAATTACCCATTTATAATTGGCTCCTCTTTTTTTTTCTTTTTTTTTTTTTTTGCTTTTTTACTCAAATCCAGCCCAAATTTCGTGAAGAAAACACACCGGCAAGGTTCATGGATCCAGCAATGCACACATAGTTCTAATTCAACAAGAAATATCAGGTATCTACACAAATTAGAACAAAAGACATATCACATTCAAGAAACCCATTTCATGTGTTTTAGGCATAAAGACTCCAAAATTTGAATTTGAAATTCAACGTAAGTGTCACGCCCCTAGCCCGCACGTGCCAGTCACGAGACATTCGCCGTACCTTCCAACAACTCTCAGAGACTACAAGGCTACAAACAAACTATCCACTGACTTAAATTGATAAAACAAACAAGCATCCATAGTGCGGTACATTCAGTTAGAAATACATCACACCCTAGTGAGTTCAACCTATTCAATCCATAAGATAACTATAGTCCTACACGGAAAACAAGAAACATAAATTAACTGAAATTAAACTACAAATCCCTATCTAACATGTACTAGTAGAAATTGTCCTCCGGCTCCTCAATGTACTCTATCTCATAATCCTCAAGATCTGCAAAATATTAAAACGTGGATTGAGCGATAATCGCCCAGTAGATAGTACTATGCCTCTATCGGATCATGCAATTCTTTATTTTCATAGCAAAACATTTTCACACACATCCCATGCAGAACAAACCATCAGTAACTTAAGAAACGTACATGTGCAACAAAAGAGAGTGGCAATCGTTACTTGGGATACATGGAGACATTATCATGCTTAAAATCAAGGTGTTAAAACATTCACGTAAACTCATACAAGTACATGTAATGTCCGGCTACTGAGTACTTAGTCTAGAGAATAAACCCCTTCTAGGAGGGTGACCAATGGGTTTCATGATTGCCAATTGGTCACATGACATGACATGAGTTAATCGGCGGACTTTATACCGAACTGCCATGACTAGCTCAATCTATCGGGCTCTATACCGAACTGCCATGACCCCTTACATGATCAGGACTATAGTCCCTGCTGTCGATTCCATGACCGTGAAGAGGTCTAAAAATCCATTTCACACGTCACATGCATAGTTCTTTCATTTCATAAAACATGCCACTCAAACATATTATATTGCGTATAAAACATCTCAAATTAAATTACATGATCCACTTTTCATATAAGAACATGAACTTGCAAAAAAAGAACTTATAAAAGAAAAAAAAACATTTACTTGAGAACTTTATAAAAACATGCAGTACTTGAAAACAAAAATTCATATATAGTGACTTGAAAATACAGAGGGTAAGCACCACCTATCTCGAATGAACTGCTCGTGAAGATAACCTTAATTCTCAATCACTGGTGTTGCACCTAAAATGAATATATAAGTATCCTAATTAGTTGTTATTCTACGTGCATCAAATTTCTAAATAAATCCATGATTTATGTCTGGCCAATCTACAATGAAATTTCGAAAAAAGTCCCTAAAACAAAACCCTCTATTTACCTAGTTAATCATTTAACTAATCATGATTAATTAATTAACTAACCCTCCATCTATCATTAAGAATTAGTTAATCAATCAATTATTGCCTAATTTCTATTAACTAATTAATTACTTACCCATTTATCTTTGGGTTACTAATTATTTACTTAATTAATTATTCCTTTATTTAATTATTATTAACTAAAAATTATTTAATTATCAATTATTGATAACTAATTAATTATTCACTTATCCGCTTATTTCCATTGAAGTAATTAATTTCTAGTATTAATAATTAATTAATTATTCATTTGCCTGGTTTTTATTAACTAAACAATTAATTACTTATCCCTTTACTTAATTATCATCCACTAATTATTTAATTAATTATCTATTATTAATAATTAATTAGTTGGCCATTTATCTATTTATTTTAATTATCTATTATTAATTAATTGCTTAATTATTCATTTATCTAATTATTATTAAATAATTACTTAATTGATTAGCCATTATTAATAGTTAGTTAATTAATTAATCATTTATCTACCTATTTTTATCCACTGTTAATTATTTGTAACTTTCTTCTTTGCCTAATTATTATGTATTTCCCATTAGTCTTATAATTATATTTGTATTGGGCCAATTTCTTAATTGCCTTAAGTTATAAGACCTGGGCTTTCCTAGAAAGAGTTTTGGGCTTGTCTAATTCAGGTTAGGATCTTTGAAGTTTATTTAACTTGGGTTTTGTGACCAGCCCATCATTTATTTGGTTAACTAAGCCTAACCGAGCCCAAAAGTCTTCCTCTTCCTTAGTCACCAGGCTAGGCCCTAAGCTCATTTAATAATTCAGCCTAACATTTTAATTCATCAAGCCCAAGTTTTAACCCACAAAGATGTTGGTCCTACCCAACCTCAAGTCCAACCCGAAAAGTTTATTTGACCCATTTTCCAAACCAGAAACCCTACCCGGTTTCGACCCATCTCCTTGACTTGTTTCTTCAATCTGAATAGTTAACGGGTTTTCTCCTTTCTCTCTCTCTGTTTTTTTTAACTGAAACCCTAGTTTTCTATTTGCGTCGCCTCCTTCATCTCCTTCTCTCCATTGCCGGCGGCAAAGGCCACCGGTCTCCTTACTCCAGCGCCACCTCTTTGTTGCGGTGGCTTTTCACTTGCAATTCTTCTCCATGGACTTCTTTGGTGAGGCTTCGCCTCGGCCTTTTGGAAGGCGGGTTGTCAGCCTTGCTGCCATGCGGAGGGTCATTAACCCTCCTGCTTCCATGTTCAGGTGCTAAAGCTTGCTTCAGTGTCTGATTGTCTCCTTTTTCTTTTTTTTTCTTCCCCACAAGTTTTCATATCTGCATTCCAGCCCTATAATTCAGCCTTCTCCCATATTTCAGTCCTCCAATCTAGACTAAATTTTTGTACTTTCATGCATTTTAACCCCACAAATTCTTATTTCCTAGGCCAAACATGAATTGACTAGTCATAGAAGTAACGTAAAACAAATTTAATTATAACAATTTATGCTAAATCCAATGAAATCTTAAGCACGTTTAGGAAGACTTACCGGCTTGTGTGTGCATGCCTGTCGCGTCTAGTTGATGTCCTGCCTGGTCACCTATGTTCTCCTTTCTGACACTTTCTACGATAGTGGTTTCTGACAGAAGGAAAAATGGGGAATAGAAAGTCACGTAGGTTTCTTTTATTCTGGTGGGTGTTTGGGGGAAGTTAACACCTAACACCACTTTTCCCTACTTTTTCTCTCTTCTCCCCCAACTGACTATGAAGTGGGAAGTTATTGTTATTACTATTATATTTTTTTTATCTCACCTTATCCATTATCCATTTGTTACAGGGATTTTACCTCTACCCTCTTTCCCTTATTTTACTTTTGCTACAGATTAAATGATAATTAATAATAATAATAATGAAATATTAATAATAAATAAAAAAATTACGGGTTTTACAATAAGTTTGCTAGAACATAAACTGGCAGATTATAAAACATAAGAAATACAAATTCATCAAAGCCTCAATTTTCCCATTCAAGCCAAGCAAGAAAAATATAACTTAAACCTATTAAATTGTAAAATATGGTGAGGGAAGAAAAGCCATCATTCATGTTTTAGATGGATTCTTAGTTTGAAAAATGCAAAGTAGAATTTCAAGAACTCAACAAAGCTCTTTCACTTTTTTTTTTTGTTGCTTACTATATTGGCTCCCTTTTTCCCAATCTTCTTAATCTAAATGGATTAAGAAGCACGCCAGTCTTTCTACATTTTCATTCTAGGGTTTTCTTAATTATTTGATTTATTTTATTTTATGTTAGTTGTTAGTTGATTATTAGTTCATTAGTAACAAATAGGCCAAACTTGTGTTAAGCATTGAGTTTAATAGGTCTTTAAATCCGCATCCAAATTGGATTAGCCTTAGTAGGCTTATTTTCATTATATATAGCCATTTTCTTCATTGTAATAGGGAGGCAACTTGAGTATTTTGAGAGTTTTTCTTTCTTGTTTCTTTGTGACCGACCCTTGATATAAAGTTGAGTGTGTCTCCTTTGTTCAAGTCTTGGCTTATCAAACGACCATGGTCGGTTGTGGTAACCTTCTACCTATTCTAAATCAATCTCAAGCTATCCTTGATTGAGTTAGAATTCCATCTTAATTTATCCTATAACCTGAACAAGATAGATCCTTCTATTGCCTAATTAGATCGATTATTCAAGAAAGGGAGTTTGGGGATTCGAGTTCGCATCAATTTGGCTATCAGAGTTAGTTGACGGTATCAAGTATATTCCTTTTCTTGTTTTTGATATGAGTGCAATATTCTTGTGAATCAAGCTCATGTCGAGTTCCACATGTTCAGCAATTTCCATGCCAAATTCGATGGGGTCCAATGAATAAAGTGAAGAACAAGGCATTTGGCATTTGGCATTTGCCGTGCTTGGATGACTTGAACTTGGTGGTTATCTTAGCATTGTTAGTCTATTCAAGAATTAATTGAATAAGGAAATTCATTCAGCCTTGGGGTTTTCAAGGTCTAAATTCTATTCATTAGTGTGTCATTTGTTTATTTAAGCTCGGTCTTGTGCTGTTTGTTCTAGTTGGTTCATGTAGGATTGGTCTATTTTAGTAGGAAATTCAGCCCATGAGTTACTTAATTAAGGCCGAATGGTTTCTTTTACTTTTGTGTAGTTGGATTAGGTTTATCTTTTCCTAGTTGGATTAGGTCAATGTAAGGCTATTAAAAGCCTAGCTCGAACTTCTTGAGAGTTAGACATGATTTTTGAATTAAAATTCTGGAATTCATTCATCTTTTTGAGAGCTGATTCTAACGCTTGCAAAATCTTCTTTTGAACATCTTAGAAGGGTTCTAGGGTGCTTGTCAAACTTATCAATCAAATATCCACCTTAATTGTGGTGTCTCTACCGTTGTTCCAGTTCATCATGTCGTCCGTGAATGAGTTCTCAACCCTACAATCCAATGTGTTACCTTAGTTCTTGGACTTGTGGCCGTTCTTGCATCTTCGTGGGCATAGGAATCGCATATGTTGGTAATTAGAGCAAGGTTTAAGGTATTGACGTATACCCCTTTGTTTTGCACTTGTTTCTAGGGCTTTTGTCAAGTCTTCTTGTGCTTCAAATCTGGTTTTGTCCGTGTCTTCTTTCTTGCATTTTGAAATCTGGTCGTCATCATGTTCTTGCTGGTCCAAAAATTGTTTGTTGTTGGTCCGCACTTGTTCTTGTTCCGTGAGTATTTGTCCAGCTTTGTTCCATCATGTTTGTCGTTGTCTAGTTCCAGTCATATTCACTTTAGTTTCATGTATTATATCTTGTTCAACGTTGAGTAATTTGCCATCCTAAAATTCTGTCTGAAGTGCCTTGTTTAGGTGATCTGAATCTATTTAGGTTTCTTGTTGGTCCGGAATCATGTATCGTTCCTTGTTCTTGTTGGTCAAATCCTGGTGTTGTGTTTCTTACGTTTTGAGTCGTGTTTCAATCTTGTTGAATTGTCCATTCAAAAAAAAAACAAAAAAAAAGCAATCTGTCTGTGGTTTTTTTTTTGTTTTTGAAGAAATCCGAAGCTAAGGTTGTGAGTGTTTATTGTCCTTCTTGGGTTGTGCAAGTGTATTGTACCTGTTTCTTGAAAGATCTTGAAATAGCCTTGAGAAAATCTTGGACCAAAAATTGAATTCTTGTCCAAAATACTGCACCAAATTCTGTTCGAACTTTAAGGCTGATTTGTCAAAAAAAAAAAATTTTCAAACAGCCTTGCAATTGTCTTTTTCAAGAACGAAGATTACAGCCTTGACCTTCTTGAAATCCTAAACTGTCAACCACCTTGAGTTTCCAATTCAATTTCGGGAATTTGATACAACTTGCTTGATTCTTACCAAGTCAACTTTGGAAACCTACTAGGTTAAGAAGCAACAAATAACCTTGTGCAATTCTGATTCAGTTGAGCACCTTTGAAACGTGATTTGGAATGCAATTTGTAGCCAAAACCCTGATCAGGATTGTTTCTAAATTTCCAGCTGAGAGAGAGCCGAACCAAATCCTGATTTGAGTCACCAAAACTTGTCCAACCTACTCACGAATTCAAGTCTGACTTTTGCTCTATTTGCTGTCCTAAATACCAAATTCCAGATTAGATTTGTTAAATTCCAGCTTGTACTTAACTAAACCAAAACCTAAATTTGTGTCTTAGATTTTCATCTAGTTTTCATCTATATTCTAGGTCTGATTCCATCATAATTCAGCTACTAAGTTGCCGCATATCAGGTCTGAAAGCTTTGTTTCTTAGAGTCCAAGAGTCACTCCTTAAATCGAGTCTTGCATTGAGAGTTCTTTGCTGCAACATGGGGTGAGAACTTGCATTGATCCTAGTGGATTACATCTTGTGAATCACTTTAATTTGTTCAATGGAAGCTAAAGCAGCCTTGAGAATTGAGTGTGAGATTCTTTGAGTGATACATGAACGACGAGTGTAAACACTAAGGGAGCGAGGTGAGGAAAGCATTTATTTTTGCTAACCGCTTTTGCAGGTTGTTCATAATGTCTCAACAAAGTGAAGCACCACCCCCGGATCGATTCTTAAAGCTTGAAGCCATGATTGGGGATTTCCAATGAAAAATGGCCATCCAAATGGAGACAATGCAAGAAAGGTTGGATCAAATGGAGAGCTCAAAAACTCCATCAAAATCCAGCAATAGGAAGCTCATATTTTCTGAATCAAATGATTCTAATGAGGAGGAAGAAGACTAGCAAAGGTGTGCCAAGGGGAAGAATAAGCAAAGCAATGATGCCATCAAGGGAATTAAGCTTAAAATCCCTACGTTTCAAGGGAAATCTAACCCTGAAACATATTTGGAATAGGAGCAAAAGATCAAGATGATTTTTGATTGCAACATATATACCAAGGAACAAAAGGCCAAACTTGTAGCCATTGAATTCACCGACTACACCATGATTTGGTGGGGTCAACTCTGGAAGAGCCGTAGAAGAAATGGAGAACTCGCAATTGGAATGTGGACTGAATTGAAAGCCTTGATGAGAAAGAGATTCAATCCAAATTACTATTACCAAGATCTACATCAAAAGCTCCAAATGCTTATGCAAGTATGAGTGCTAAGGATTATTTCAAGGAGATGGAGATGACGATGATGAGGGCAGATGTTCAAGAGGATCTAGAAGCTACTATGCCCCGATTCTTAAATGGATTGAGGCCCCAGATCACTAAAAGGGTAGAGCTCCAGCATTACATGGACTTCAAGGAAATGTTGGACAAAGCTGTGAAGATCGAGCGGTGTCTCAAAGGAGGGGTAGCAACTGTCCAAACACCAATTTCCAAGTTAGGAATTGGTGAAATCAGCCATCTAAGAAGGAGGAGGAGCATTCAGCCATAGTTACTCCACAAAAGCCAAAATTCAATGCTTCTAAATCAGCTCCTAAAAATGACTTCAAATCTGTCCAAGAAACTTCTAAGTAGCGAAATCGAGGGACAAAATGCTTTAAGTGCCAAGGATTTGGGCACATTGCCTCCCAATGTCCTAATCAACACACAATGATCATGCTGAGTATGAAGACATGCCACCATTGGTGGAGGAAGATGACTCGGAGGAAGACATTCTACCACCCAAGGGGGTTCTAGGATGCTTTGTGATGTGCAAAGTGCTAGCTGCTCGTGTTAATGATGAAAATGATGTTGAGCAGCATGAGAACATCTTTTACACATTGTCACATCAAAGACAAAGTGTGTACCTTGATCATAGATGGTGGAAGCTGTGCATCAACGTTACCAGTTTGCTCATGGTGGAAAAATTGGGGCTTCCAACCACAAAACATTCCAAGCCGTACAGCCTGCAGTGGTTGAATGATGATGAAGTACTTGTATTCAAGCAAGTCAAGGTGCCCTTTCGCATTGGTCATTATGAAGATGAGGTAGTTTGTGACGTCATGCCAATGCAAGTGAGCCATGTCATTCTTGGTTGTTCGTGGTAGTTTGATAAGTACACGCTCATGCATTACAATTGGAAGATCACACTTGCCCCTCTTACTCCTAGGCAAGTGTATGAGGATCAAGTAAAATTGCAAAAAGAGTACGAGCTTAAGCTTGAGAGGAAAACTAAGGAAAAACAATTGAGTGAAAAACAAGAGGTAAAAGCCAAAGTTGGAGAGGAGAAAAAGGCAATGATATTCTTGACTAGGATGGAGAGGAAACAAAACCTCCTTGTGAGAGCTGAGTGTGTAATTGCGTCTTTGTTTTCTACTAACACTCCTAACCTTTTGTTGTCTAATGTTTTTCTTGATCCATTGCAAGTTCCATGGAGTAACTATATGCAAGATTTCAGCTCTAAGTGTGTCATGTTTCATGTTGATTGTGACGTGATTAGAGCTGAGGTTGAACCGTCTAACTCACAGATGTTTAAATTTTTTCCTAGCCAGAGTGAGCTTGGTCTGGATAGTGAATTTGTTCTGTGGCAATCAATGCTTGGAAAGAGAAGTTTCATAACTGATTTTCCTTCTTTTCATGCCGAAATGATCGATCTTACACTGCCTAAAGCTATTGTGGAAGTCGATAATTGTTGTTCTTGTGTTGCCTTAAGTTTTGACCCTTTATTTGAGTTGTGCGAGTTGCATCTTTTTGCATGTCTTAAGCCTATTTTCTAGGTTGTTTTTGTACCTTTATGATACGAACCCGATTCTCCAAACTCCCACTCTTGAAGAAATGATCTGATCATGGAGCAGAAGGATCTTTCCTGATCAGGCTATGGACACAATTGACGGAAAATCCTACGACCCTCTAACCCTCGAGATTGCGAACAATATTGATATAACCCACAATCTAGCGAATTAGCGAAGTAAGGAATTGGTAGAAAGGCACCACAACTCAACACGATCTTGAATTGATAAGCCGAAACTTAAACAAAGGAGATCCCACTCACTTTGTATCAAGGGTTGTTCCTAAGGAACAAGAGGAGAATACTCTCAATTTTTCATTACTCAAAGTCCGTCTAAAAATCGTCACAAGAGTGGCTATTTACAAGCCTTACAATGACTCAAAATCCAAGGTTAACTTGGAATCCTAAATCCGGCCAGCCTTAGACAAAAATTAGGAAACTAGAACAAAGCAATTAGCAAACTAACATTAGGAAACTAATAACTAACCTAACCATTTAATGAATTAGGAAACCACTACTAATCTTAGTCCAACTCAACATGAGATCATGGACAAGATCTCTATTCTAAACTGACACAAAGTAAACATACTAATTGGACATGAATTTGACATGAATCTAGACTTCTTAACCCGCGATCAAGGCTGGACATCACAAGCTAAGGTTGGACATGATTAGACTTCAATGATCTTTGACTTCAATAATCTGGATTTATATCATTTTAGATGCTGTTTTTCATGAGTTTCAATTAGTTTTGCATGTTATTCAAGTTATTCATTTGCAAGTTTATACATGTGATTGTTTTCTCATCTTTGTTGCATGCAATGATATGAGTCTTAAGGGTTCAAATACATGCTTTTACTACCATTATAATGTGCTAAGTCATTCCAATGCTATGCATATGATTCCCTATATATTAGCACATACATTGTTTTCTCTAGTTGTTGGTTTGATTCCTATGTTTCATGTTGATCGAGAATTGCCAATTTCTATTCTATTTCCTGAATTTTCATCTCACATAGGGCCTACACTTGGTTATTATCTTTGTTATGTCTTTGACCCAGGAATCGACATGAAATAACTTAATTCTCATGGAGACAAGAGTCTTGTCGCTGCTAGGCATGAGTCATGCCTAAGGAATGTACCCGTGCATGAGGACTGATTGGGTAAAAGACATGATACCTGACTCGAGTTCCAAGCATTGTATTTTTTGTTATTGCTATCCACACAAAGCTTTGATTCAAGGACAAATCCTCTGAAGAGGAGGGAACAATACGAGTGCAATATCCTCATGAATCAAGCTCGTGTCAAGTTCTATGTGTTCAGCAATTTCCTTGCCAAGTTCGATGGGGTCCAATGAACTTGAACTTGGTGGTTATCTTAGCATTGTTAGTCTACTTCATGAATTAATTGATTAAGGAAATTCGGTCAGCCTTGGGGTTGTCAAGGTCCAAATTCTATCCATGAGTGTGTTGTTTGTTGAGTTAAGCTCGGTCTTGTGCTTTTTGTTCTAGTTGGTTCGTGTAGGATTGGTCCATTTTAGTGGGGCTTCGGCCCATGAGTTACTTAATTAAAGCCGAATGGTTTCTTTTACTTTTTCCTAGTTCGATTAGATTTATCTTTTCCTAGTTGGATTAGATTTATATTTTCCAAGTTGGATTAGTTCAACATAAGGCTATTGAAAGCCTAGCTCAAACTTCTGGAGAGTTAGACGTGATTTTTTAATTAAAATTTCAGAATTCATTCCTCTCTTTGAGAGCTGATTCTAGGGCCTGCAAAAGCTTCTTTTGAACATCTTACAAGAATTCTATGGTGCTCGTCAGACTTATCAATCAAGTATCACCTTGATTGTGGCATCTCTACTGTTGTTCCCGTTCATCATGCCGTGAGTGAGTTCAACTCTACAGTCCAACGTGTTACCTTGGTTCCTAGGCTTGTGGTCATTCTTGTGTCTTCGTGGGCGTAGGAATTGCATCAGTTTTTGTCTTCGTTAGTATTGCCTTAAAATCTGTCCATGTTCTTGAGTTTTTGTTGCTGTCCAAATTATCTTTTTTGCTTTGTGTCGTCTTTGTTGCTGTTCTTGAGTCATTTCTTTGCTGTCTAAAATTGCTTGAGTCCATTAGATCTGAATCTTGTTTTGTTTTCCTTGCTCAAATCTTGTGTTTTGTTCCTATTGTGTCTTTGTGTTAAAAAAAAATACTGTTTCACATTACTGTAGCAGCACTGTAGCATTCTTGTGGTGACACTATTCATCTGTGGGTACTGCTCATCCAATAAATAAAATTTACAGTTTTATTGTACCTTGCATCTCTTGTTGTTTCTTGTGTCTTAGGTTGGAATTCATTAGTTTTTTGAAGTTCTTGGAACATATTCTAGGGTTTCTTGAAAAACTTGAACCAAGGTTTCCAAAACTTGAAGTCCAAATCTTGCATCTTATTGGCTGTTTTGCTGTAAATCGATATAAGCCTTGAATTTCTTGGAATTCTTGTGAAAATCTTGGGTGTTTCTTGAAGTGTGAGGGCTGATTAAGTTGTTTCTTGATTGGTTTCTTGAAATTCTTGGAAACTTTGCACAAATTCTTGAAGAATCCTGAATTCTTGATCAACCAATCTCGAATTCTTGAATTCTTGAAAATTGCATTCGTGGTTGTGTTGCATCAAAAGAATATAGCTGAAACAAACTTTTCTTGAAATCTAAAAATTTATCATTGTTTGATCTTTAAAATCCAAGAAGCTGCATCATTCTTTTATTTCTTAAAATTGTCTAAGAAGAATTAGGAAACCAAAGGAAATGGCTTCTTTCCTAAAGCTATCTCCAAGTTTCCAAATCCGAATCTTATACTAATTGGTTTCTTTTTCCTTGAATTTTTGGATTTGACTTTTCAAACTCATCAGAAACCAGATTTGGAAAGTAAAAGAAAGATATTATAGCTTTAAAATAGCCTAGCAAACTTCCAAAACCAACTTTGGACTCTTCCTTGTCGGTTAGGATTCTTCTAGTCAACTTAGGAAACCTAATCCAAGTTAGTTATTCATTGAGTTGGTTTTTAGAAAGTCATTTGTTTCTTAAATTTCTAGTATTATTCCAGTCCATGCAAGTGTAAAATTCATCCATCTTTCAGCTTAAATTTGTCCCTCCTTCTTGAATTAAATCTGTCCAAGATTTGATCAAATCAGCCTTGGATTTCATAGTCAATTTTGTGTGTCATAATTTCCTAATTTCGTGTCTTGTCTTGTTCAAAGTCAAACGTGATTTAAATCAGTTTCCTAACTTAGTTTTCCAGCTATATTCACGTGTCTCTAGTGTCCAAAATCTGGACTTTTATCGAGTCAAATCAGTCCAAACGCTAGGGTTTGTCCTAGTGCTATTAGAAGTCATTTTATTCTCTTGGAATCTGAAATTTTCCAGCCATCTTTTCAGTGTCTTTGAGTCTTTAAATTAGTCCATGTTTGAGACTAATCTCAGCTCGAAGTGAACAAAATATACATCACTTCCTTGTGCATTATTGGACATAAGTCATTGAATCCTTGAGAAGTTTCTGATTTCTTCAAGTGAGAATATCAAAGACTTAGAGAGTTGTTTGGTGAGAATATCAGTGTGTTTTTAAATGCTTGAGTGATACATGAGAGTGAGTGAAAGATGTAAGTGAGGGAGTGAGTGAGGTAATTTTCATTGTTACTAATCATTTCTGTAGGTTAAAATGGTATCCCAACAAGCAGTATTTAATCTTATGATGGAGTCCATGCTTAATGAAATTACACAAACCTTCAACTATAAAGTTAAGCTGCTATGTAAAAGACTTGACCGAATAGCCTATTTGCAAGTTACATCACGAAAACAAGTGTATCATCCACCTAAGCATGAATATCATGCCAAGGAAGATAAAGGATGATGCGAACCTGATTCTCCAAACTCCCGCTCTTGAAGAAACGATCCGATCATGCAGCGGAAGGATCTATCTTGATCAGGCTATGGATACAAATTGATGAAAATCCTACGACCCCTTTAACCTTCGAGATTGCTAACAATATTGATATCATCTCAACCCACAACCTAGCGAATTAGTGAACCAAGAAATTGGTAGAATGGCGCCACAACTCAACGCAATCTTGAATTCATAAGCCGAAACTTGAACAAAGGAGATCCCACTCACTTTGTATCAAGGGTCATTCCCAAGGAATACGAAGAGAAAACTCTCAATTTTATTACTCAAAGTCTTATCTAAAAAACATCACAAGGGTGGCTATTTATAAGTCTTTACAATGACTCCAAAAACCTAGTCCAACTTGGACTTAAACTAACCCTAACTATTACTAAATAGATTCAGCCAGCCTAGGGTCCGAAATTAGGAAACTTCCAATCAAATAAGAATGACTAAATTAACTACTTAATGTTGGACATTTTGACAAGCAAATCTATCTGATTATTCAACCTAACAAACGACCAAGAAAAGCGAGGAAAAATGGACAACAAAGCCCTTGCTTATAAACATGAACAAACGACACACTTATCAACTAGCTTTAGCTCGGATCCGTAGGATGTGTCAGCTTTGTGCTTCTTACTCCTAGCTCTTGACCAACGTTTCCCAAGTTCTCTGACCAAAACAAATTTTTGAAGTTTTCAACTTGGAATGAATCAACTTGGTGCATTTGAACCTAGTACGAACTTGCAAGCACACGTTGGCATCCATTCTCACATCAAAGGATATCAAGGTGACAACTTGTCTAGCACTAAGATGTCAAACACCTCCAAGTCAAGGCAATATGAGACTAAAGTGTTGGTCGATTCCATGATGGAACAACTTCAACAAATGTTAGATACCTATCTTAAGCCATACTTTGAACAACCTAAACAAGCAATACCATTGATTGATGAGACATCTACAAAAGTTGAAATAGAAGGCTTAAAAATTGAACCTGTGGAATGAGAAGATGTAGTTAATAATGGGATAGTTGAGAGTAAAAATAATGATGTAACACTTAAGAGTGCCCATGAGGTAAAAATTGAGAAAAGCATTCAAGAAAAAGAGATTGAAAAATCAAGTGAGATGAGTGAGAAAGTTGGAAAAAAAGAGGAAAAGTGAGCTGATTTTGAGTGACAAAACAAAAGAGAGTAAGAGGGATTATTGTTTTCCTAATGACTTTAACTTTTCTTTGTTTAATATTCATTGTCTTATGCAGGTTAAACAAGGTGAAGTGAAGATTCTTATGACATGCACTGTTCCTAAGCCTGTGGAAGGAGTGATGATTTTTTGTGGAATTGCATATTTTTACCATCTAGCTATAGAGAAGTGCAATGCCTTAGATATCCAATCTATTACATTGTAAGGGAGTTTTCAATTGAGGGATGTTGCAATTGGATTTAATTCTTTCGAATCTGGATTTAATGATCATGTTATGTATTTGCATTGTGTTAATCATTTGGATGTCTCTTTGAGTAATCTTAAGAGTCGTGTTTGTCTTAGATATGAAAGTCTAGTTTTGAGTCCTTATGAGTTGTTAATTTCTTTAAGTTATGTGATCATCATGTGGGTATTTGGGATGCATGTTTGTTTAGTGGTTCTAGTATATTTCCAAATCATGTTAGGGATTTTAGAATGATGCATGGTGTTTACATATTTCCATCATGTTATCAACTTGGTGAGTTTAGTACTTGTGAATATTTCATTGTCATTCATTCCTTTTCTTTCATGTTTGATCCAGGTATCAAATCGAGGTTGAATCATTTTTATGGGGAAGGGAATGATAGCGTATCAACAGGTGGTTTATGCTCATGTCAAATGGATCGTGAGTTGGAAGATGCATGTGTGTTTGTGATCAAGTTAAGTAGGCGATATGTTTTTTGGCTTGCGTTCATCAAGATTTTCCCTGAATTGCTTCATTATAAGCAATGCCTTGATTTGAGGATAAATCTTTTCCAAGAGAGGGGAATGATATGAGTCCCTTCTAGGTGCAGGCTGTACACGTGCTTAAATCCAAACTTAACTTGATGACTAAACTATTCAAGTCAAAGAAACCTTAATCTAAATGATCAAGCAGCACGTCGGTCTTCCTACATTTGCATTCTAGGGCTTTCCTAGTTATTTGATTTATTTGATTTTATTTTATGTTAGTTGTTAGTTGATTGTTAGTTCATTAGTAATAAATGGGCCAAACTTGTGTTAAGCATTGAGCTTAATGGGTCTTTAGTTTAGTTAGTTCATTAATTGTTAAGAATAAGTGACTAAATCTGCATCCAAATCGGATTAGTTTTAGTAGGTTTATTTTAGCTATAAATAGACATTCTCTTCATTGCAATAGGGAGGCAACTTAGGTAATAAACTTTGAGAGAATTTCTCTTTCTTGTTCCTTTGTGAACGACCCTTGATACAAAGTTGAGTTTGTCTCTTTTGTTCAAATCTTGACTTATCAATCAACAACCATAGTTGATTGTGGTGCCCTTCTACCTACTCTAAATCAATCTCGATCTGTCCTTGATTGAGTTAGAATTTCATCCCAATTTATCCTATAACTTGATCAAGATAGATGCTTTGGCTGCTTGATCGGATCGATTCTTTAAGAGCGGGAGTTTGGGGATTCGAGTTCATATCATCATGTGTATGTTTCATAGTGTGTATATGTGTGTGCTAGCTTGTGAAGAGTGCGTGCGAAGAGAGAAGAGGATCAAAATGAAGAGGGGAGTGACTTTTGTATGAAGTGAGTGAATGAGTGTGTGGTTATGTGATCTATGTATGTTTCTAGTGACTAGTGTATGTTGATGTGTGTATAGAAATGGATTGAGAGAGTGTATGTCAGAGATGAGGAGAGTGTCCTATATGTGTATAGAGAGAGTAATGGAGTGAAATGCAAGTGGGAAAAATATATCTTGTGTGTGGAGTCTTGGAAAGAAAGAGAATAGTAGGTGAGGTGGTACAAATAGCATTAAAAGTGAGAATAAGAAAATAATGAGGATAATATGTCTTGTATCTTGATTTGTATGAAATGTTCTTGGGGTTTTTGGGCTTAGTTTAAGACTTAAAAATTTGGGTTTAATCTTCTTGAATTTTCATTTTCATCCACTTTCTTTTTTTAGGTGCTTTTTCATTTTTTTTCATTCAATAAAAGAAACCTACTAAATAAGAAAAATCTTGGTTAGAGTAAAATGACCAATAAATAAAATAAATAGTAAAAATGAGAAAAACTTTAAAAACATTAGAATTTGGTGTTAATATACATTATATAACGAATGAATATTAAAATTTGATTACCAGTTCCAAATTACAACTAAATTATTGAATTTTGTATGTTAATATACATTATATATTTTAGCTACTAGTATATATCATGGAAATCTATTACATAAATGATGTTATAAATCATACCTTATACTTTCATAGGATCAATGTGACTAAAAATAGAATTACAAGATAAAGGTAGAATTGTTAATACATTTAAATAGTTTTTTTATTTTTAAATGACATCAAATGAAATATTCTCAAGTGAATAAAGTGCCTATTATTTTTATTGAAGAGACCAAATATTATTATTCCCCACTTTCGGAGGGCAAAGTGTTATTAACCCTTAATGTTATTCCTTATGCTAGTGTACCTTGGCAGACTTGAGGTCCAATGAGCAAGCTTGTTGTCCCCCTTTGACCCTTCCTCCCATCCCCACCTAAGAGTGAGTAGATTAAAGGTTATTTTTAAAAATTATTAAAATGATATTATAACACTTTTTATCATGTAACATATATGTGATGAAAAGGTAATTAGAATAATTAAATAAAAATAATTAAAAACAAATTATAATACAACAAAAATAAAATCTTCACAAAATTGACTATTCAAGCATACTCACAATCTATTACCTAAACGGTAATTCCTACGCTTGAACAATTTTGAAAATTACACTCAAAATTCTGAGAATTGTGTAAAGATATACCTTCAAATTGGCGCTCAGGATAATTGCTTCCTTTACAAATGGAATTATACTCTCTTGAACTCGCAAGGTGTAAGCAAAAGACAAATACGTGACCATGGTAAAACCAATTCATCAGTGGCCCTCCACCTGTTATTGTTGATGCGCGACCAGCTAATGAAGGTGCCGGGACGACAATATAATGTATTAGTAGTTTTTTAATTATTTCCTGTCACCATCTTTGAACAACCAACAAAAAGAGGACAAAATATGTTTACCGACGTAATTGAATTCCAAATGTACATTTTTTACATAATCAAATAAACTATTCCTAAATTGCTTGCCAACAAACCAATCAAATAGATGGATAGATATATACTCTTTCTTCAGTCCGGCAGCTTAATCTACTGACCCGGCCGAATGAATCTATTCATTTCTGGTGAAAAGTCAAAAGATATGTAGGCCCCTTGGCCAATCCGACATATTAATAGTTCTGATTGTACCAGTAATATCATTTTACCAGCATAACGTATACTAGAAACTAGTGTTCATTTGAGCTACATCATTTGACTATCGAAAAAGTTTTGATTCAGGGATTAAAATTTAGACTCTAATATTTAGAGGCTTTGAATTTAAATCTCTCTTTTCTCACTCTATTCGTTTGTTAAATTCCATTCCTTTTCTGCTTAAAGAGAAAAAGCTACATAAAACGGCTCAAGGCAGTTAGAATTTATAATTGTCATACTAGCATGTGCAAAATTCATACGTTAGACAGTCAAAATTTTTGTACTAGTCAAAACGCAGAATGACTATTAGTACGAGTAACTCAAGTACAAAGTCTGTATGCCGACTGCGGCATTTGAAATTCAGAAAAATAACAATTACGAGTGTTATGAATTTAAGAATTTTAAATACTTCTCAACTAATTAGTTATTCTGTTTTAATATGAGTACATAGTTAACCACTCAAAAGGAAAGTTATTCACTTTCATTTGTACTTGAATCTTAAAGATACATCATCATATTCAAATCTTAATTTTACATTTTGATGAAAGTTAGCCATTGATTAGTAGATCTAGCAATTGCAGCGATTTATCTTATTAGAAAATACTAAAAGTTCTCATATTTTTCTACTTTGTTCATAATTTTTTCAAATCTATTATATGTATTTAATTGTGAATCTATAATTTCTAATGCATGTTTGACCTTTTTTTTAAAACAGTGATGTAAATCAAATCATACTAGATGATTTCCATCAATTTATTCGTTTATCAAAAAAAGAAAAAGTTATTTACACCTGAGGATTCCCATTTTCAGTTCATGAGTATGACCTACCAACCAAAATGGGCAATCATAACATCCAAAGAATCTGAAGAAGCAAGCAAACTATGTCTTTTGTTCAAATTGCAGCCTTTGCATACATGTCACAGGAACTTTTTTGGTTTTTCCCTTCTTTCACTAGTACTTTGCTTTTGTCTCAAAACTTCCCTCCTTTTTCAATCAAAATTCATAGACGTGTAATCCTTCCTTGCCTTCAAATCATGGGTTTGAATCGAAATTCAGCATCACACTTCTCTTGATAATCTTTAAAATACTTTACGCATGTAATTATAGTGTTGTGCCTACATGTTTGTATTGCATTAAATGCACAAGTGTTGTTCTTCATGGTACTTTTATGATTCATACTGATATAACAGAATCCGGCTCCACCAGATTTTTACTGTGATTTCATTTCCTTCTGTGCCTGAGTTCTGAAACCTGCCTTGAATTCCATTAATGTTCAGGTGGTACCATAGCAAATACATATTTCTATAAAAGAAGAAGTTCAGTAGCCATCCCACTCAAGTGTAGCTCAAGTCCTTCAACCATATTTCTTGTTGCCTTTTCTGAGCTTTGCCTTAAGAGGGTTTTCATGGAGAGAGTCAACGGGGAAGCTAAATCAAAGATGGAAGATTACGAAGTAATAGAGCAGATTGGGAGAGGTGCTTTTGGAGCAGCGTTACTTGTTCATCACAAGATAGAGAAAAAGAAGTACAGAACTTAAAAGTTTCTCTCTTTTTGCATTGTCTGATATCTAAATTGCTGTCGTCTAGAACTAATAATACTTTGTGGATTCATCTTTATTATTTGTCTGTGTATTCTCCTTCGGCTAAATCCTTAAGTTGCTGACGTCCAATCAATGCTTCTTAACCACAATACTGAAACAGCTTGGTATGTATTACAACAAATTTCTTTTTTTAACTTGCAGCTCTTTTTTATTTTTTGGGGTAGGTAAGGCATCAACATAATTATATTTCCTTGTGCATGCAGAACCTTCCCTGTTTCTAATTCAGGGTCTTGGAGATGAAGCTGCATTTTTTTCTTGGTGGGTAGTGGATGGGTTGGGGGGCGGGGGCAGGGTATGTTAGGGACTATTCAATTAGTTAATTGAGAGGATGACAAAAAACGAACCACTATGTAGATATTGCAAAATTCACAATCTTGCTCTCTATCTTCTAAGGAAATTTATGGGTGTTGGGTTCATTTTTTGGGGTTTGTCTTATACCTAGGTATGTGCTGAAGAAAGTTCGTCTAGCTAAACAAACGGTGAAATTTCAGCGCACTGCACATCAAGAGGTTATACTAAAGACTTACAGCACTCATTTCTTAATGTACTAAATAACTTGTTATGATTAAGATTCTTATCCGCTTCAAGTTTTTATTAGTGAAGAAGAAATCATTACTTCCTAGATGACTGTAATTAATCATTGGGACCACAATGTTTTTTGGTACTATAAATCTTTCTGTCTTTTTTCTTTTTCTTTTCTAAAATCTTGGATGGTTTAGGCTAATGTTAACTACTTCTTAACTGACTTCGACAAATATGTTACCTATAAGCTTTTTTTTTCTTTTTTGGGGGGAGGCTCGTCTTATGCTTCTTTAGGCCAATTATTGCAGATGAATTTGATGGCAAAGCTGAATAATCCCTATATTGTGCAATACAAAGATGCATGGGTGGAAAAGGTAAGTTGAAATGCCTTCTTAATACGTTTTGGTTTTCAATTAGCCGATAATTCCCTCCCAGTCCATAAAAATGTCATGCAGGTTACTTGACAGATTAGCTCAATTTCTTTTAAAACTAAACGAATTCTGAATTGAACCAGGGTTCCTCTGTATGTATCGTGACAAGTTATTGTGAAGGTGGAGACATGTAAGTTGCAGTAACATCGAGCAAAGCCTTTAGCTGTTGAATGTACAGGGATTTATATCAGTGAATTTTTTTAACCATTAACATATGATGAAACTGCAGACTTGATATAATTGATTTTATACTACTTCTGCTCCTACAATGCCACAATGTGATTACCACAATGATGCTTCTCTTAAGCAGAGCACTAGTATTAGATGGTGCTTTCAAATTTTGCTAACACAACTATTGTGCTAATTTCTCAGGGCTAAGATGATCAAGAAAGCTAGGGGAACCTTCTTTCCTGAAGAGGTAAGAAGTGTTAGGCATCAGCTAGCTGGAAACTTTAAGGCCTTAAAATAAATGCACATCTGATGCTTGTTCCCCTTGCAGAAGCTCTGTAAGTGGATGACTCAGCTCTTGATAGCTCTAGACTACCTTCACTCAAATCACGTCCTTCACAGGGATATCAAGGTATTCTGTGTTCTGATTATCCTGAAAAACATAAGGCTGCAGTTTTAAGTTCTCTTTTTCTTCTCAAATTAAACATGAAAGTGTACTTTTAAATGCTGAATAGAGTGTAATGTTCTTCACTGCAGTGCTCAAATATTTTCCTCACACGGGACCATGATATCAGGCTGGGTAATGAAGCAAAAGGCAACTTGAAAATTCTCGAACATGCCATCATGTTGCATTTCACACTTCTTTCAGCCATTTCATACATCTTTCAACTTGTATGCAGGTGACTTTGGACTCGCAAAACTTCTAATCAACGATGGTCTTGCTTCTTCAGTAAGGACTTGTTTCTTTCCCTTTCTATTAGCCCTTGCTCTAAGATGTCGAGATAATGTCTGCTAGAATTAAGTCCAACAATTAGATTAGTGAAGGTCATTAAGGTAGAACCCCCATAACTTGAAGAAAATGAGTGAAAAGATGAAGGTGGTATTTACCATGCTGCCATCTGACAAGCAAAGTTTGTACATTTGATTGCCAAGAGGGAGAAACTGATGTTTCTGTTGGACAATTGTGCACGTTAAAAATATAAATGCTTCTGAAATACGACTTGGATTTTACGATCTTTCAGAAATGTTCTCATACATATGCTGCTTATTATGGCTCATCACAACAAAAAACTGATCTACTTTGTCCCATATAACCATGAATGGAATTATCAATTATAAAAATTGGTTGACTAGTGTGTCTGCACAATCTTCCTTACTGTGGTCAGCATATAATGACATGATGAAACTTTCATGGAGATCAGCCATGAAATATGAAATGCAAAAATGGTCCAGAAAGATTACAATGAAATCCTTTAATCCCTTCATGCCCTTCCCTCTCCAAACAGAAGGCATCAAGAAAGAGGAAAAATGTGCCACTTGTTTGCTTTTATGAGAGTTTTATACCTGGTCATATTTTCTGTAATACACCATACCAGTCTGTATTTTCGTATCTGCTCATGTAAAGGAGAACTCAAGGTAATGATAAATTTACAAATGATGAAAAGTTTACTGGATCTACTTGCAGTATCTGAGACATGGAAGCATCATAATATAGTTGACAAAATAGTTAGATCAGCTGTATTTGACAAATTTATGCACAATCAGCACTATTCTGCAGGTTCAAGGCTGAAATGATAAACATATAAATCCCCTTACAAATCAAGTAATCGATTAATTAGTAACCAAATATTCAAATGGAAGAACAGCTAAAAAACGAATCAAAGGAAAGAAAAAAGAGGTTTCACAATAGGCAGCTCGTACTACAAATACATTCTTGGAAGGTAAAGCTCTTAGTACATAGAATCTATGTTTTCAGACTCGGACCGGGCATCGAACTGGCCGAACTCAGGGGTCAGGGGTTAATGGGTCTGATCGGGTTTGACCTGGGGTCGAATCGGATGATGTCATAAATATGTCATAAATATATATATATTAATAATATATAATCAAAATAGTATATAAAAAAATTTTCTTAAAAAATAATATATAAAAATTCTCTCAAATTGGTAGTTTTCAACTTTATATATATAAAAAATTTTCTTAAATTGGTGATTTATGACTTTATATACAAATGAGAGAATTTTATATTTAATAAATAAATTGACTTAAAGAATATAATATATATATAGAGGTAGAAATGTAACTTAAAAAATGTATTGGATTAATTTTACACTTTATTAAAATAATGAGAGGTTAAAGCATATTTACTAAAACTTAAAAAGTGAGTTTGAAAGGATATAATGGGTTAAAGGTTAAAAAAAATGGTCAAATAGTCAAATCCGGTCAACCGGTTCACCCGATCAGACTCGGGTTTTGACCGATTTTTAAATTTTTCGGTTTGAGGGTTGACTCGGACCGGATGGCTGGCCGGTTCCCGGTTCAGCTGGTCGAACCGGCCAGTCCGGTTCGAGTTTAAAAACATAGCAAAGAATCTCCTTCGGCATTCTTTTTTTTTTTTTTTGGTTTTTTCTTTTTATATATTCCAGCAATTCATATGGCCAACACTTCTTTATAATTGATCTTCATAGTTGAGTAAAGCAAGCACCGTACCATATTGACCATTGAATTAAGAAGCTCTAAGCAGCCATCATGTAATCAACCAAATTGAAGAACCACGGAGGTATTGGAGATTTTACCCAAAAAAAAAAAAAAGAGGTATTGGAGGAACTTAACCTGAAATCTTGATTATCCAATGATCTAGACAACGCATTTGCATCTGTAATTTAGTTTCTGGTTTTTCCCCCTTCTTTCTTTCAATCTGATGTTACTTCCTTAATATAGTATTTAGACCACCAAAATTTTGGTCAACTAGCAGCTCGAATGGATCTAAATGGTTTTGCTTATGTACCATCTAGGTGGTTGGCACTCCAAACTACATGTGCCCAGAGCTCCTTGCAGATATACCTTATGGCTATAAATCTGATATCTGGTCCCTAGGTAACTACACTTGTTCTTTACTCAATTAAACTTGTTCCTCAATTTTGGGAACTTGGTAGCTTGGTGCCCTAAGTTTCAGTACGAATGAGTTTCCGAACTTCTCAGGCTGCTGTATGTTTGAGATTGCTGCTCACCAACCACCATTTAGAGCTTCTGTACGTTTCAGCATGATCTTCCTATGTCAGTTTTCTTTAATTCCCCGCTACTTTCTTAATCAAATTCATCGAGAATAACCGTTTAGAATGTTATTAAAACAGGATATGGCTGGACTTGTAAACAGAATAACTAGATCGACAGTCTCGCCAATCCCAACAGTGTATTCCACCACATTGTGAGTAACATTTTCATTGTTGAATAGTTCCATTAATTCCCCATCAGTATATGCAGAAGCTATTTTTTGTTGTAAAATTATTTGGTTTGCCAATGGAAAAGATCAAATAATATTCCCTTGCTTATCAGGAAGCAATTGATCAGAAGCATGCTTAGGAAAAGTCCTGCACACAGACCGATGGTTAGTAGCAATACTATCAATCAACCAATATATTAAAAGCAATCAGTTAATTCACTCATTTCATGTATTAGGCTGCAGAGCTCTTCAGGCATCCGCATTTACAGCCATACATTGCTCAATACTACAACTTATCTCCATTCTTCACTTCAATAAAGTCTGCAAAGAATTCAAACCACAAGCCACCACAGGGTCGACTGTCTGGCAAGCGCAACTTGGTAAACGATGGAAAATCTGGAAAGGAAGATGTGGTAAAACAGAGGCAAGGTGTTGAAGCAGTCAATAGAAATACCAACCTGTTTCAAAGTAATGTAGTCAGAGCTAAAATGCCAGCATCCAAAATCCCAAAAGGCAGTGGGAAGCAATGCGGTTGCAGTATAGTGGCTCTTTCAAGAAAATTCCTGAAACTGATGGAAGTCATAGAGCAGGCTACAATCACATTAGAAAAACAAAAAGTTTCAATTCCAGGACCTCGTCAAGGAGCACTCTAACCGATCAGCATGAAGATACAGAACAACTAGCGCATATGCCTCAAAAAATTGGCCTAGAATCTGAGGCTGCAGATTTGCAGGAACTGCACAGAAGAATGGAAAAGGCTCATGTGTCTCTATACATTAATTGGCTTATTGAAGACGAAGAGGATATATCACCAGAAGCAACAATGGCTCTAGAATATAACCTAGAACCCTCCTCGAGAAATTATGAGGAACTCTCAAAATTGTACCCTATGATTTCGTTTACAACTGGACCTTCCAGAGAAAAAGAAGGAGCTAGAGTAAATGACCAACAGTCCTCCATGAAAGCAGAAAATGTTCATAGCCACAATCTATGTCAGGAAGTTTGCGAAACTTCATTAACCAGCACGCAGAAGCTTCTAAACATCAGCGAACTCAGAATGAAATTAGATACCGCAGGCCAAGAAAGAGCAGATGCCCTGGAGTCATTACTTGAACTTTGTGCAAAGCTACTTAAGCGGGAAAGGATTGAAGAACTTGCTGGAGTGTTGAAGCCATTTGGGGAAGAAGCTGTTTCATCAAGAGAAACAGCAATATGGTTGACAAAGGGAATCCTTAATATTCAAAAACAAGGTGCATGAAGCTTGGTATTTTGTTGTAAATTACCTAAGCTATCTGAAATAACTTTTTGTCTATTACAAAATATATAACTAACTAAGATTTGCCTCTGCAAAAGAGAAAATCATTTGACCTCACTGAGGCTACAAAACAAAAATGAGATATATTCAAAATATGATTGGTTCTAAAGAGACAAAAGGCAGAATTGCAGAAGTTTTGCATCACTTTGGGGGAGTGGAGGGAGGGGTTAATATAAGTAAATTGAGAAGGACACAATTTGTCTTGGCTAAAGAAATTTAAAAAATTATTTGCAGTAGAATTGGGCATGGTCCTGACGATGCCAAAATCTAAACCAGCTAATGAACTACTACTATAGCTAGTTCTCTTCAGCTGACTGTTCTATTGCTTGTCTAGGATAAATCTTTGTTTACTTTGACAGAATGATGATTCTGGTTAGTTATATGATCATAGATAAATCTCTCTGGTTCATTTCTTCATATTGCTGGTTGTGAAGATCATTGCAACCAGTGTAGCTTGGTAAAAGAGCAAGCCAAGCAGTCTAGAGCCTTCCTTCAAGGAAGGTTGGATATAGCTAGGTCATGGAAGCTCTGGGAGAGCTTTCTAGCAACATTAGAAACCCGTGGAGTCAAAGATACCCCAAATATAGGCACCTAAATGAGCCTTCAGAGCCAGTGATCTGTTTGGTATAAGCTCCTCTTTCTCTCTCTATCATTTGACGAAGCACACGAGCAATTTATCTTCTCCTTTATATCAGGGGTAGGAATTACTGAACACCCACCCCGGTCAGTGTGTGGGAATGGCTTAGGGCATGAGAAAGTCCCTTTAATTCGACGGATGACTAAGAAGTCAAGACCAAACTGGATGACTGCGGAACAGCAACACTGCTGGCCTTGGCAGCATAGCCGTATGATTTCATCACAGATTGTATTATCTCGATTGTTTCATCCGGACGTGTAATGGTGATTTCATGGACCAGGTTGCTTTGTCGTTGCTCTAATGATCATTAGTCCAGTTTGCTTTTCCGGATAGGCTAAAAAGGATGAAAGCCCGGGTCAGGAAAGAGACCTTAAGAAATCAATCATCTCTCCCTTTTCATTTCCAATTTGTTCTACTTAACTTAGGTGGAGCAATCTGAACTCCTGACAGAACATAAAAGAGGACCACAGGCCTATGTAGATACCTCAACGAAACTAAATTCCATCGAATCTCAGACTGAGGACAATCTCTGAAATACACATAAAGATGTTGTTGACCCCTTTTTCTTTTCTTCGCTGATTCCTCTTAGTGAAATTTGCCATGTTGCATTAGTTCAGCATTTAGGCCATAGCATTTAGCCAAAAAAAAAAAACCCAACAAGCGCTCTCTGAACCAAGCTAGATAGTCTCTTATACTAGGCTTACCAACCAACCTGGACTTTCATTCTTATTATTCCTATCAGATTTTAGAAAAAACCTAAGAAATGTTTCCAGCCATGACTTCTCCTATGACATGAGCCCTCTCTAGTGTGATGGGCCATCATTTGCCAGGTCTTTGAGAAGGGGAACAATCTCCTATTTGATGGTCGGCGTGGCAATTGGCTTTGATTCTACCACTGCATTCCCAGCCATTGAAACACTTCTTCAAGAATGGTAAGGGATGCACATACAGCGTTGTTGTGTGGGAATACAATTCGTCAAGTTGGGTCAAACAAAGCCACATCCGGTCCTACTGGATTAGGAATACGAATGCCTCTTCTTCAAAAGGAGAGCAAGGAAAGAAAGAGCAATACTATTGACCGATTTTATCATTTTGTTTGGGGATGCCCAAAAAGAGGTTGAAATGCATAAAAGAAATAGGGGAAAGGTTTAAAATCTTTTTTTGGTTTAAGGCCTGCTTACCCAACTGAAGTACCAAATTTGAGGCTTACACATCCCTTATTACACAACCTAAACAAGGTTTTCAGTAGTGCCCTAAAATCTCAGCCTTTTGAAATGCCAGCAGTCATAGCTGTGGCCACACCAATCCTTTCGTTCTTATCGCCCCAAATTCCCATCTATATGACATCCAAATGGTACAAAGTGAAAGTATATATGTCCTAAAAACAATCACTTTTAGGGTTTTTTTATATGCACCTGAACTATTTATGCATTATTAAATGACATCTTTATTGTATTGATTGTTTGTATATTTACACTTGTATGATAAAAGTCCTTGGAATAAAACTAATCGATGAAATTATAAGATTTATGATGGTGAGGTTCATTTGATTATAGATAAAGTTTATTCTTAAATATCTCTAGTCTAGTGTATTAACAAGAAAGGGCATTGTTAATACGGTTACACTAGCATATATTATGCAACTTCTATATGAGAAGTAGTAGACCTCATCTACTATGGTGTGTGAGACACCTAAGCAAGTAATGGGTGCTTGATGGTATGAACAAATTCACTAGATTGATCCACTTAGAGATTTCTTTTGTGCCAAAAAGAATTAATCTCTAAATGATGTTTTAAGTAAGTAATCCTTTGATTTAAGGATATCATGGTACCTTGAATATGGATAGACATGTCTAGTGTTATTTGTTTGCTCCTGTAAAAGGGATTGTTCAAAACCAAAGAAGCTTGGGCATTGATAGAGCGGAGCTCTGGCATTCCCATCATAGACCAGGCTGTGGCTGTCAGAATGGTGTTAGCAAAGGCTTGTCAAAAGCAATGGAGAAAGATTCAAGTTCACATTCAGTCCCAACAGCTCAAGAAGATGCTGACTACAAGGAACGTCAAGGATATCAGACTTGCCACTCTGGTGGAAGATATTTTGAATTTGTCTACTTTGTTTCAAAGCTGCTCCTTTTATGTCTCTACCAGTTTAAGTTTTTTATGCAAAAATATCAGTTTGTATGCTTTAAGCATAAACATAGATGAGGAATGGTTGCTTCCTCGAGGTATGTGATACCTCAGTTGGGCCTTTGGCGCTGAGCGCCCTTTTGTAAAGCTTGTTTGAGCCTTTGCTCTATCCTTGTGTAGTTTTTTGGTTGCTTATATATATACACAATCTGACGTTTTAGAAAAAAAAAAAAAGACTAGAACAAGACTAGTGTAATAACTGGACTAATGTCTGGCGCTAGTCTTGGCTGGTCAAATGACCAGCCAAGTCCAGCAAATCTCGAGTGTCACTAAAGTTTAGCGACAGATTTCTTATGAAGGATTTTTGTCGCTAAAAACCAATTTCTAGTAATTAAAAAGTATCCAATTGAATTTGATTCAATTATATTTTAAACCTCTTGGATTGAAGTCTTTACAATTAAAGGCTAGCGCATATAATGATATATGACTAAAACTAAATAAAATTTTATACTTTTATTTAATAATGTATTAGTTGATTTTATGATAGATGATTATAGATTAAAACCAATGTGATTGTGTGTGATTGAATATATGAATGGTTTGGATTTTGGTATTTTTCAAATACGACCTACATGTCCTGCCTCCCTTTTGTAATTCTCCATGTAAATTCTTTTCTTGTCTTACTCCCCTTGAATGTATTTCAAGGTTTCTCCTAAATAATTGTAATGTACTTTACTTAGGGATAGGGAGAGGGTGAGGAACAAATGGATAGATTAAATTTACAATTGTAAAGTATAATGGAGATGGAGATGGCACCAAATCCTCCATGGCGTACATACAAAGTTGAACAGGGCATGGAGATGTTTTGTCGTTTAGTTTGACCATCTAGTTTCCTTCTATCTCTAGGAAACTAGCTTAGGAAAAGTTCATAATCATCCATGTTTTATAGTATGTTTATTTATTATATTGATGAATGAATATGCATGTTATGTTTAATATGATGAGACCTTATGCAAATCAATTTAAACATGTCTAAAATCCCTCAAATTAATATTAAGTCTAGACACAAGTTGCCTTCTATTATTATAATTCAACATGAGTTCTTGTTTGATGTTACCTTGTTCATCTCAGTGAAGGGTACTCTACCAAGGACACGTTTTACTATGAAATGAATTTCAGAATAATCGGTTAGACTTAACTATAACATATAACTTGTTCGTCTTGGTGAATTGGGGAACACATAAGATGTACCTTGTCAAGAGTTGACAATTCAACTATCTAGAAGTTACAATTGTTGTAATTGGTAATAAGTGCCGACTTGTTTAATTATTTTGACTTGTTCACCTCACTAAAGGTTTAAATAACTAAAACTAGGTTCTAACCCACTAGGGATTTTTCAAATCCCCAATTTCACATTTGAGCGTTGTGGAATTGTGTTAAAAATAGTGGGAGCAAAACAAAAATTTAATTTTATATCATTTTATTTGGTTTTATTTTTGCATAAATAGCAATGCTTATTCTATCTTTATTTTATTATAGAATGTCTACTAGTTTGAGTTTACGTGCTGTCAAAGGAAGAATATTTCAAATCATATTCCTTTTATCTCCTCTATATAAGGCAACGGAAGAAAGCAAAATGAAGCAAGTGAAGAATGCATCTCTCGAAAATTCTCCTCAACCTTCCTACTCCTCTCTCACCAACCTCTTAAAATCTCTAGTCTTTTATATTTCTCTCTGTAATAGTTTTTGTAATAATTTCAAGATTTCAAGATTCAAGGCAATAGATTGTAGTTTTCTGTCTTTTATAAATTTCATCTTTTAAATAATTTTCCAGATTATTATTCCAAATTTATGCATATATTCTTTCTGCGTATGGCCAGTTTAACAGCCCACTCCATGCATTTGGTCAGCATAGCTGCCTGGTTTCAATCAAAGCACATATTCTGATAAGGACATGGACATGCAAGCTACTCAAGTGTCAAGAGATGATGTGTTATGTGTTCCAAGTGGTCCACTTACAAGATCTTGTGCAAGACAAATGCAAGCATCACTTCAAGTGTTTGTCAAGTGATTAAAGAGCAAGTTGGAGATTACAAACCAATTGAAGGGATGGAGCAAAGTGTAAGGGTCGTGACCTTGCTTAAGGTTGAAGAGCCGATTCAATGAACCAGCTTAGTTCAATTCGACTGCCTCTTAGGATTTCATTAAAGAATAAGTGGCCAACTTTGTCTAGTTTTGATCTACATTAGTTGTTAATTTGTTAGCTAATTATCTACCCATTTTCATGAGTGGCAATCCTAGTCTTAGTAGGAATTAGTTTCGGCCAGCCTAGCTACTAAATAAGACCGCATTGTCCAATTCCTAGTTACTTTTGGTTTTCATGGTGTAAAGCCTACAAGTAGGCTTAGATATTTCTTTGTTAAGCAATTAAGATGAATTTTTCAGCAATTGAGAGCACTTTCTAGGCTTCTTGATGCAACTTTTGAATACTTCGGAATCTTGTTCGAGTATTCATCTTGACTTTTTTTTTTTTATAAACCGCCAATCATATCTGGCGGGTGGGCGTGGATACCCATTTTATTACTAATCGCAAGAATCACACGAGAGAGGAAAACCTCTTGTTTATAGTAGATGACGGTTCGTCTATATCCGACAGACCTCTTCACTTTTCATCTTACATGGAATCGGAAGCTACACAATTGCAACCTATCCAACTTTAATAAACTACGCACATGCACAGGGAGCTCGGATGAAGCAAGAAAGCACTTTGGAGCAGGTACTGCAAAACCCAAATTTGCTAAAGCATCAGCCACCATATTCCCCTGCCGAAAATAGTGCCAGAAATCACACATCATACAGAGATTCCGAATTTGCCTGACCAAGGAAAAAACCTTACAGGGGGTTCTGTAGGAACCCTGTAACACATTCACCATCACCTTCGAGTCTGATTCCACTTATACTTCCTTGAACCCCAGAGACAAACAAATCTGCAAACCACGTAAAATCGCCCTAGCCTCAGCCACTAATGCATCTACGTTTCCAAAATGTTCCATAAAAGCAAAGAGCAGCCGTCCATTCGGATCTCTGAGGATGCCACCCCCTCCCCCAGAAGACCCATTTGCTGCCCCGTCCGTGTTAAGCTTCACCCATCCTTGCGGAGGAAATTTCCAAACCACACAAATAACCCGCACCTTGGGTCGACGCGCCCCCAACTCCGACAACAAAGACCACCAGTCCAACCTTCCTCCACCAGGCGTCTTAAAGAAAAGCTGGGAAGCATCTCTAAAATCGTGTATAATGGCCCAACGAACCTGCTCCCGACGAAGACATATCCCCTCAAATCGATATTTGTTACGCACAATCCACAAACGCCGTAAAATAAAAGCAGGGAGGACCTTATAAATCCACCTCACAGACCTCCCACCCTACGCACGCGTCCACCAGGTCTGCCATCTTGAATGCAACCCCTTTCCAGTAGAGCAAAAACCTAATGAGCCCTTGAAGAACTGCCAGGTTGATTCAGCAAGCTCACCCGTAGAGAACACATGATCCACCGTCTCCACCTGCGGCATCCTGCAGCACCCACACTTTGAAGGCCCATGCACCGAGATCCGTACCAAAACATCATCCATAGGCAATTTATTAGAAAACAAGCGCCACAAGAAAATGGAAATCTATAGTGGAATTGAAATGTGCCAGAAAGAAGCATACATTCTAGAGACCTGCCTAGACTTGCGGACCAAATGATATGCCGATTTGACTGAAAAAAATCTGAAACGAGACAAATTCCAGAACAGCGAATCAGGACTCCCGTCAAAAACAAAGCTCCACTCCCAAATCTTGAGTAGCACGTCGTCAGCAAAAACCGATGACAACCTATTAAAAACCAACCTGCCATTGCAAGACAGCTCTGAAATCAACTCATTAGAAGCTAAAGTCAGATGAGACCAAGCAAGCGGGCCAAGACCACACCAATTATCCCACCAGAATTTTACGTGACCACTAGAAACATCCCATTGCATATGCATTTCCGCAATCACTCTAACATTCAGCATACGCTTACACGTATTCGACAACCCCACTGAAAGCTTTACTTGGTTGGGGTGCAAACCAGCCGAATAAGCCTCTCGCATAAATTGAGCCCAGAGAGATGTGCCCTGCCTGAATTGCCACCACAATTTGCAAGAAAAAGCATCCACCATCGATTGCAAAGACCGAAAACCCATTCCCCCTTCATCTATAGGATAACACAGAGCGTTCCAGGAAGCCCAATGCCTACGATGGGAGCCATCCACTGAACCCTAAAAAAACCTCGCAAACATTGCCTCCATATCTAGAAGGGTCCCTTTCAGAGGAGCCAAAATAGCAAGCAAATGAACCTGCATTGAGGACAAAACATGCTTTATCAACACCATCCGAGCCCCGGACGACAGCCACTTAGATTGCCAGAAATTTATCCTTGCAACTATCTTGTCCAACAAGCCCCCAAATAAAGCCCGAGTCATCCTCCCCACGAAGAGCGGACAACCAAGGTATGTGATCGGAAATGACCTAGGAGAGAAACCCGTGACTTGAGAAATAACAGACCTCCTACGCTTGCCCATCTTAGGATCAACCAAAAAATAACTCTTGGACACATTTACCAATTGCCCTGACAATGCCTGATACTGGTCTAATACGTTCATCACACGTTGCAACGAGGGCTTACCAGCATTGGAGAAGATTAATATATCATCAGCATAACCCAAGTGCGTGATACCCCGGGCTGAGGGGTGAGCTAAATAAGGAACAAATCGTGAATCCGTCAACAATGCATTCAATTTCCTAGATAAAACTTCAGCCGCAAGTATAAAAAGAGCTGGAGATAACGGATCCCCTTGCCTAAGACCACGACCAGATTTAAAAAACCCACAAGGCTTCCCGTTAACTAAAACGGAAAAATGACAATTGGAAACCAGACGCCAGACCATATCAAGCCAAACCTCCCTAAAGCCAAACTTACGCATCACTTGTATAAGGAATTTCCAAGAAACTCGATCATAAGCCTTTACCATGTCTAGTTTCAAGGCCACATTTGAACCCCTAACCTTTTTACCAATCCCCGCAATCAGTTCCTGGGCTAGAAGCACATTATCAGATATCACCCTACCCTTCACAAAGCCACTTTGTTGGGGAGAGATCAAATTTGGCAAAGCCAGTTCCAGCCTAGTAACTAAAAGCTTAGAAATGACCTTGTTGATGAAATTGCATAAACTAATGGGCCGAAATTCAGAAAAAGATTCAGGCTTGGAGGTTTTGGGAATTAAAACCAGTAATGTGGAGGTAAAACCAATCGGAAGTTTGGCACCTACAAAAAAGTCCAGAACCGCCAAACAGAGATCATGACCAATAATCTCCCAACACGATGTGAAAAAGGTCCCCGTGGATCCATCCGACCCCGAGCAACTCTCACCATCCATTGTAAAAACCACCACACGAATCTCCTCTTCCGAAGGAAACCTGCACAAGGACTCATTTTCACTAGGTGATACAAGCGGAGGGATAATATCCAAACACCCATCTTGCAGATCAGACGCAGGGATTGGCGACAGCAAAGCTGAAAAATACTGAACCGCAATGTCCTCCACCTGGCGTACATCCTCCACCCATTGCCCATCCGGGTCCTCGATTCCATGCATATAAGCCCGCATTCGGCATTGCCTAACCAAGGAGTGGAAGAATTGAGTATTAGCCTCCCCCTCCTTTAAAAATTTCAACCTGGACTTCTAATGCGAAAAAGCAGCCTGATACATAGTTTCGGCTCGCAACCGCTCCTGGGCAGCTTCTAACTCACTCTCAGCATGCAAAGATGGGGACTCATCCATCTCAACCTCCCACAACCGAACTTCCTCTTCAGCCCTCTGTACACGATCGGAAATCCGGCCAAAAACCTCCTTGTTCCATTGTGTAAGAATTCGAATAGGACGACCATCCGACGGCACTGCCCAAGCTTGCCGCACCACTTCCTGAAACTGTGGGTGAGAACGCCATACGTCCAAAAACCTAAAACTTTTCGGACCCATCCCCACCTTACGAGAGACCGAAACTAAAAGGGGTGAATGATCAGCTGGATATCGAGAAAGGTATCGAACACCAACATTACACCCCAATCGTTCCCAATTCACATCAACCAGCACCCTATCTAAACGCTTCCAAATACGTGCCTTCCTTCCCCTATTGTTACACCAAATGTACTTGGAACCACAAAAGCCAACATCTATTAGCCCCAACTCCTCAATAACATCCAAAAACTCCATTCCTTCAGCCACTCAAAAAGGCAGCCCACCCTTCTTTTCCTCTTGACTCAACATCACATTGAAATCCCCCATGATGAGCAAAGGGAGAGCAGAGCCTTTAAGCTCTAATAAACTCTGTCATAACACCTGCCTTTTCGATAACATTGCAACTAGCATGAATCAAGACCAAATAAACATGATGCTTCAAAAATGCATGACCCACATCAACCACCAAAAATTGAGGAGATTGCAAAGCAATCGTGACAGAAAATACATCCGCATAAAGCAACCACAAAGATCCAGAACCATTAGAAATGCCATGATCAAACTTAAGTCTACATTGGATACTATCAATGCTCGAACTATTCACTTTCGGCTCACACAGTCCAACCATAGAAATGCAATGTGTTCGAACGAGCCTCTTAAGATGGTTTATAGTTACAGAGTTGTTAATTTCTCTTACATTCCAAAAGAGAGAATTAACCATGACAAACCTGGGAATCAGAAGCTAAGGAAACAGCACCAGCCTACTATTTAGGATGTCGACGTTGAACTGTTTGCCACTCCCCCGGATGTCGCAATCCATCCATCCTTCTCTTCAACTCCTCCAAGGGAATGAGCACCGGATGCTTCCTAGGAGATAGCCTCAAATCGTTAACCATTCAAGCTCTTGCTTCCCCCACAATACCGTTATCATCAGAGGGGTCATCCTCCACCACGACCCTATCCGCCATCTGCTCGATAAGCCTTTCAGCTGCACCCTCTATCACTTCATCTACCAACGAGCTGACATGCACAGCACAAACGGTAGCATCACCTTCTACTACCGGCTCCTTGTTGGAACCAGCCACATCGTCAGCCGAGGCTCCCTGATCGGCCATGCCCTCATCAGCATCCTGAACCCTTTGCACTCCTAAATCTATGAAGGCCCCAGATGAAACCTCATTAACGTTGGGCACATCAGAGACCCGTAACCCAAAATCCAATTCAGATGTCTTGCCCACATTCTGGTCCACTCCAGGCCCTTCCTTCAGCACCTGTAAAGCCTGCTCGCTTGCTCCCACGTGAGCATTCCCATCACCATCCTGCCCCGTCACCTTGGCACGATACGCCTGCTGCTGAACCCGTACCTTGGGAACCCTAGGCACCCTAAGATCCGGGTGAAGAATCTGACACTCCTCCATGGCATGTCCATGACGGAAGCAATGCCGACAGTACTTGGGCAGGTCCTCCGCCTCCAAAGATTGCCAAAAACCGTCCTGATCCGTAACCCCAGTGCCAATCCAGATTCGCTGAGGAATCGATTTTAGGAGATCAATTTCAACACACACCCTAGCTACACTTGGCCGAGCAAGCGAGATAGTTGCAGCATCTATGAAAAGGGGGCACCTCAAACACGAAACTATGTGAAACAGAAATTCATTCTTGAAAAAATGGACGGGAAGTTTTGGAAGAGAGAACCAAACTGGAACCATTGACGGCTCCTTATCAACATGAAAAGATGTGGTCCATTTAAAAACTCTCGTGGGAAACCCAAGAACGTACCAAATATTACGTCCCCAAACACGGTGAAAATCATGTTCCGCATTGAATCTTATTAAAACGTGACGTGAATCAAGCAACCCCACCGAGAACGAGGCTTTCAAATCTAGAGTTGTAAAAAACTTACGAATATCCTCCATTGACGGCCGACCATGGGAGAACTTCCCTATGAGAGCCAACTGAAAAGGAGCCGCGGCTTGATTCAAATCCGATGCGGAAAAAACCACTGCAGGCTCTCCACACCGAGTAGTACGCTCAACCTCTAGTAACTTAGGACTATTCGAGGAAAGCAATGAAGAAAATGATTTATTGTGAAATGAGTGATGACTATCTGAGCCCAAAAACAAGGAGGAGAATGTCCTCTTGTCAGTCCCAGTCTTCTGCCCTCCATCCTCCGAATGGAGGGTAGCATCCGCTGCCATTATTCAAACTAAACGGAAAGGAAAAAAACCCTAGAGGAGAGAGAAGAGAGAGAAGAGATTGGGAAGAGAGAAAAAAATAGATTTTTCTTGAGGGAGTTTTAAATTCTTCAAGAGTAGCAAATGTATTCATCTTGACTTATCAAACAAGAATCACACTTATTGTGGCACCCTCTACTTTAACCCAGAGTTCTAACTATCACTTCTTTGTGGGTTAAAATTCATTCTTGGTTCATGAACAAGGGCTTTTAAGGGTTTTAGGTTTCCACAAAACAACCAAACTTTGGTACGTTGTTTAGATCCGGACTTGTGGGATACGAGTTCTTCCAAGCGTTGATGGGTTTGTATCAGCTGGTATCAGAGCTGGTTGACTATATCCAGGTTGTATCACTTCTATTCTTGTGTTTTTTGCGTTGTTTTCTTTCTGCTCTTGTTTTGGTTTCATATTCAAAAAAAAAAAAAAGAACCTGCCGCTAAGGCTTTTTTGTGCTGTTAGGGTTTCTAGTTTTTGTTAGGGTTTTTGTGTGAAATTATGTCTGATTTTATTCCTTGTGTTTGTGTCGTGTTTCATCTTGATTTGCTCCTTATTTTTGTGTTCAAGTATTGCTGCAATTTGAAAGAAACAAAATGTTATGGTTTCTTGTATCTAAGGTTCTATCGCTAGGGTTTGTCTTGTGTTCGTGTCGCTAGGGTTTAAATTCTGTCCATCTTTGTTTGTTGCTGTTGTGTCACATTTTTCCATTGTTTTTTTTTCCTATTTCATGTTTAAGTGTTGCTAAATTCGTTACAAAAAAAAAAAATTCCGTGCCAGTTTTGTGTTCTTGTTTCTGTGACTGAAAAGCCTTGTGGCTGTCCAGCTTTTTCTTGTTATGTTCCTTGAATTGCTAGGTTGAAACTCTTGAAGTTTGGTTCTTGAATAAAATCTAGAAAAATTCATTGAAGCTCTTGACGGAATTTGGAATCCTTGCATTGCTTGAATTTGGAAGCTCGAAAACTTTGAAGAATCTGCCTTGTTCTTGAAGCATTCAAATCATCTTTGAAACTAAGTTGTTTGATTCGACTTTGTGCATAAAAATCAAACCACTTGTGTTTAAAGAAACATCTTCCAGCTTAGCTTTCCAAATTGTTCAAGCATGATCCTAACTTGTTTCCAAAGTTGACACCAATCGAATCTCCAAGCTGTTTCCAAAACCAAGTAGGAGTCTGTGAAGCTTTAAGGAAACAAAGTTGATTTTGGATTTGGTTTCTGAATTTCACATTCCAAATTTGAATTTTACTGCCAAAAACAAGTTTTCCTAATCCAAAGTGATGGGAAAACGGAACTTCACCAGATTTTGGAATAAGAAACAAAATCCAGCTTTGAACTTTCCAAAAAGACCATTGGTGTACCAAGGCTTGTTTCCAAATTCTGATCAGCCGTGTGTGTGGCACTTTCCAGAAATTTTCATCCATCTTATTCGAATTCTTAGAGCCTTCTAAGCTTCTAAAATTCAGCCATATCATTCTTCCTTCATTCCAGCCACGAGTCCTTAGTGTCTTGGTCAAAAATTCTGTTTTGTTTTCTTATGAGTCGTGAGCCACAAATCTGTCCAGCTTGGTTCTTAATTTCCAGCAGTGTTTTGTTAGTCTTTTCGAAATAAAAGTCTTTAGTTTGGGGTATTAAATCAGTCCAATCCAAGCTATGCTTTAATTTCTTCAAGGGGTGAAATCAAGGACCATTGAGAATTACTAAGTGAGCTTAATAAGAGTGTTTGAGTGCAAACACAAGCGTAAGAGTAAACACATGAGGGTGTGAAGTGAGGTTCTATCATTCCTTTTCTATTAACCGATTTTACAAGAATACCTTAATATGTCAAACGGAGGAGAAGGAAGTTCCTAAGCACTTGACTTTAAAATGTTTGCTGAATCATTAAGGGGAGACATCAACCACATTATGGAGCAAAAACTCGTAGATGCACGAGAGAATGGACCGCCTAGAGTTGACTCAACAAAGTGGTTCGAGAAGTGGCCGAAGCAAATCACTCTTGCATGAATCCGAAAGCTCTAATTCGGATGAGGAATTTGACATTAAACCAAAGAGATCAAGGTTAAACACCAAATTTCAAAATGATTCAATTAAAGGAATCAAAATGCAAATTCCATCATTTCAAGGCAAATCAGATCCTGATGCCTACTTGGAGTTGGAGAAATGTGTTGAGCAGAGTTTTTATTGTAATTCCTAATCCGAGGCACAAAAGATGAAGCTTGCCATGATAGAGTTCACTGACTATGCCATTGTTTGGTGGGATCAAGTTACCACTAGCAGGCAATGAAGTGGAGAACCGCCAGTCACTATTTAGGAAGAGCTCAAATTTCTCATGAAGAAACGCTTTGTTCCAAGTCATTATCATTGCGAATTATACAATAAGTTGCAAAATCTAAAATAAGGAAATCAAAGCATGGAGGACTACTACACGGAATGGAGATCTCAATGCTTCGAGCCGACATTGTGGAGGATCGAGAAGCTATTATGGCTCGATTTGTAAGTGATTTAAGACCAGAAATTGCTAATCAAGTCGAGGTGTACCATTATGTTGAGTTTAGTGACATCCTCAAGAACGCAATCAAAGTTGAGTGAAGGCTCAAGAGGAGGGGGCAGTTGTGATCCCTAATCAATTTCTCACCTTCTTTTCACACTCCTCAACAACGAAAGGAAGAGAGGATTAAGGCTAGCCCTGGAAACTCTTCAAGCTCAACAAAATTGAAATTCCAGCCATCCAAAAGGGAGGAGTAACCGAGTATGAAACCTTCTAATGACCAACCAAAGCCATGCAATCAAGATACTAAATGCTTCTGTTGTCATGAAGTTGATCATATTGCAAGTCAATGTCCAAATCAATGGGCTATGATCATATTGTCAAGTGGCGAGATAGTCACCAATGATGAGAACAAGTACAAGGATATGCCTCCTTTGATGGAAGAAGGGGATAAAGATGATGAAGAGTAGTGTATGTGAGAAACTGTGGGACTTGGTTTGGTTGCACGTAGAGCTCTTGCCGTGCACAATAAGGAGGAAGAAGCACAACATGAGAACATCTTCTATACACGTGGTCTAATAAAAGACAAAGTGTGTAGTGTGGAAACCTGGCAAGTTTGTTGATGGTGGAAACACTTTGGATTGAAGACCAAAAGCCATATTGACTTCAATGGTTGAACAATTGTGGAGATATATGAGTATCACACCAGGTACTTGTTCCTTTTAAAATTGATCGATATGAGGATGAAGTATTATTATGTGATGTAATTTCTATACAACTGATACAATCCTCACCCTATGTCAGACGAGACTCAGATCACGCAAGTCCACAGGATCTAGAAGATTGAATCGAGTTTAAGCAGCAGAACGTATTCGTCCTTGGACCACTTAAAGAGTGAACAAGCACGTAGATGACACCATAATCAAGGTGAATACTTGATTGGTAAAGTCGATGAACACTTAGAAACATCTAACGTGCTCAAGGTTCGCTTCAAGGAGCATGAGAAGGACTCTCAATATGCTGGAAAATTAATCAACTTCACCAACTAAAGAAAAACATTCTTAGGCTGCCTTTTTATAGGCTTACAAGACAAAACCTACTAAGCTAAGAAAAAAGGACTAATTCGGCCTTAATGAAATAAACTATTCCTAAACTAACCAAATGAAATAAATGATGCTATTATTCGACTAACATAAGCCAACACAAAACACTAAACAAACATAAGCTAAACTTGAAGAAAATAGCTTGGAAACTGGTTTGCATCATCCCCTCCTCTTGAAAAGATTTGTCCTCAAATCAGTGAAACAAAGCAAACATTACAGCTCCTCGACAGATCTTCATGACCACGTACCACTCAACATGGTGTTTGCACATGCATAAGAAACAAACTTCAGTCTCATCCATGGATGCACAAACTAGCAAAGAAGGGGAATTTCTGAAAATGTGGTTAGGAGAAGAATGCAGCAGGTTTAAAGCACTCAAAGAAGTAAACAACACAGCCAAATGATGTAGCTCTCGAGGAAAAAAAAAGGCTAGAAATACGGCTTTTCGAAAACCAGCCATAAACATGAAGGATCACAAACAAGAGTCATTCTTTGCCATCAGGTAAAGTCAAAATCGGCGCCTCAGTTAATCGTTTCTTCAACTCTTGAAACCTCTCTTCACACTTAGGGCTCCAAATGAATTTTCCATGTTTCCTAGTCAAGTCGGTCAAAGGCCCAGTAATTCTTGAGAAATCCTGAATGAACCGACGATAGTAACCAGTTAACCCTAAGGTTATTTGGAAGCTAAATCTGAAATGGAAAGCAAGATCAAATCAGATTTTGGTAAGGTGCGGACAGATTTGGAAATTTGAAATCTGGAATTCTTGTTCAAGGAGAAATTCGGATCAAACCAGCTTTCCTTGCACAATTTGGTTTAGATGAGTTGTTTAAGCAACTTATAATCACTTTGGAAGATTGTTTTGGTGGGCAGATTTCGGAAGCAAAACCCAATTAGATTTGGTTTTCCTATTGTAACTTGCTATTCGATTCAGTTTTGGAAAAGGAAGAACAATCTGATTCCTTCACCCCTTTGGACGCAAATTATGATCAGGTTTGAGGTGATTTAGGAAGCTTTGTTGGAAACCAGTTTCCAACAAACCGGTTTCCAAGCTATTTTCTTCATGTTTAGCTTATGTTTGTTTAGTGTTTTGTGTTGGCTTATGTTGGCCAAATAATAGCATCATTTATTTCATTTGCTTAGTTTAGGGAATTAGCAACTAGCCTTGTGTCACATCTTAGGAGAATTCAAGTTGTTTAACTAAGTTAATTTCAACCAGCTTGCTTTCATTAAGGCCGAATTAGTCCTTTTTCCTTGGCGTAGTAAGTTTTGTCTTGTAAGCCTATAAAAAGGCAGCCTAAGAACGTTTTTCTTTAGTTAATGAAGTTGATTAATTTTCCAGCATATTGATAGTTCTTCTCACGCTCCTTGAAGCGAACCTTGAGCACGTTAGACGTTTCTAAGTGTTCATCGACTTTACCAATTAAATAGTCACATTGATTGTGGTGTCATCTACCTGCTTGTTCGCTCTTTGAGTGGTCCAAGGATGAATAGGTTCCACTGCTTAAACCTGATTCAATCTTCTAGATCTTGTGGACTTGTGTGATCTGGGTCTCGTTTGAGATAGGGCGAGGATCGTATCAATTGGTAATCAGAGTTAGTTGAAGGTATCGAGTTATATCCCTTGTGTTTTGTTGTGTTTTCTTCTTGTGTGTTGAGTTTCTAGTGATCGTTCTTGTCTAGGGTTTGTTAATTCTACCAGAATTGCCTTTCTTGTTTAATTCAAAATTCAGCTTTTTTTTGTTCCTTATTTCATGTTAAAATTGCTGCAATTTCGTGAAAAGAAAAAGAAAGAGAAAAGTCAGCTGTTAGGGTTTCCTTCTTGTTCAATTGCTAGGGTTTCCTTTGTGTCAAGCTATATTCAGCCTTGTTTCGTGGCTCTTTGCGTGTGTGTGATTTCGTCTAGTTTTTTGTGTTTTGTCTCGTGTCTTGTAGTGTGTCTTTGTTTACTAATTTCATATAAAAAAAAGGAAGTCAAACTTGTTCATCGTGTTTGTCTTCTTGCTTAGTTTTGGCGAATCTGTCCAACCTCTTTGTCCGTGCTTTTGATTGTGTTTTCACTCAAATATTTGTGCTTTGTTGTGTCCTGTGTTCATGTGATCTTGCTGCTTTTGAATAAAAAAGAACAAGAGGAAGAAAAGGAATCACCATCGAATCCTGAAACCTGGAAATCTGCCTATAAACTGTCCAGCCTTCTTGTCAAATCTCTTGCGTTGTTTTTGGCTGAACTTTTCCAAAAAATTGCATCCCATTACTACTTTGAAATATTCTACTAGTTGTGACTAAATTCTGGAAAATTCCTCGAGTTTCTTGGACAAGAATCAATGAATTTAAAATCTAAAAATTGAAAGACTGGTTCTAGTTGCTTACCGCCAGCCTTTGAATTGCTTTGATTGATCCAAAATTGTGCTTAAAATTCATAGCTCTTGTGTTTAAAGAAACCTAATCCAACAAAAGCCAACACAATACACTAAAATATAAGCTAAACATGAAGAAAATAGCTTGTAAACCGGTTTGCATCAACAAGCTAGTCATTTACTTCTTGGTAGACCATGGCAATTTGATAAAAACACATCTCATAAGGGTCGAACCAATAAGTATAGCATCATGCACAATGGTAGGAAATCACTCTTGTACCTTTGACCCCTAAGCAAGTGTTTGAAGACCAGGTATAATTGCAAAGGGAATGTGACTTAGATGTTGAAAAGAAAAAGAGAGAAAAGTGCGTGGGGCAAAAAGAGAGAAAAGAGAGGAAAAAAAGTCAGGACATCCGAATTGGTGAGGAGAAAAAGGCATTAGTTCATTTAGATGTGGAGGTAAAAAAAAGAGAGAAAAATCATGTTTGCAAAAGCTAAGGAAGTGAGGAAAGAAATTGTACAAAGCTGGTTCTCGCTTATTCTTTTTTTTTTTTTTTCCGAAAGGCCGACTGGCCTGACTTTTATTAACCACGTAAAAAGTCATACATAAAAGAGGGGGACATCCACCTTACCTCTTTAGAGAAAAATGAAAGTTACACAATTTCATTTGATCCAAATAGACTAAACTATGAACCTTAGCCAGGCATACTGAGAGGGACGGATAAAACTGAGGGGAAGGTGCATTCACCTCAATCTTGGCCAAAGCATCAGCAACAGAGTTAGCCTCTCGAAAACAATGATTAAAGGCTAAAACCTCTTTGAACCCCAAAATCTACCGAACTACCACCTTGATATTAAAAGGAACCGCAAATAAACCTTGCAGTATCCCAACCAACACACAAGAATCCAACTCAACCAGCACCTTAGAATACCCTAACGACTAACATACCTGTAAACCTGACAATATGGCCCTCGCCTCCGCTTGAAGCACCTCCACTGCTCCAAAAGATTCAGCAAATGCAAACCGGAAACAACCCTCATGATCTCATATAATTCCACCACCTCCTCCTCCCATACTACTTACCGATCCGTTTGTGTTAAGCTTCACTAACCCTCTTCTTGAAAACTCCCAAATTACTCTTCAAACAGATATCCTCAGCCACAGAACAACCAGCCCATTAACAAACGAACCCCACTCATATTCCAACCTACCACCGCGTGGAAATGCAACATAATACGCATCCTGTACATCATGCATAATTGCCCAACAAACCCTCTCATAGGACATTCGGATGCCGTCAAACCTGGCTCTATTTCTAGCCTTCCACCAATTCCATAAGATAAATGCTGGAAGCGTCGTGAACAACCATCTTAATCCCATCCCACAGCGATGCTGCATCCACCAAACTTGCCATCGGGTCCGAACGCCTTTCCCGGAGCAATCAAACCCCAGAGACTTCTCAAAAAACCGGCAGGTGAGATCAGCTAACCTGCCCAAAGAAAAAACATGATCTCTCTACCTGCTGCAGCTCACAGCAATCACATTTCGAAGGGCCATGCACATGCAGAGTGGCGAGCATGTCATCAATCGGCAGCTTAGCCAAGAATAGACTCCATAAGAAGAAAGAGATCCTTTTCGGAATCAACATGTGCTAGTAGGAATCATATAATTTAGACACCGCCCTAGTGTCCCTAACCAGGTGATATGCCGAGCTCAAAGTAAAGCTTCCTGATGGAGACAGACTCCATAGCATCTCATCAGGGTGGCCTTTAAAACGCACCACAAACTCTCGGAACCTAGAAAACAGCTCCGATGGTAAAACATCGTCCAAACTCTTGCTTATTCTTATAAGCAAGGAACTCTTGCTTTCTTTAAGTGAATTGAGCACCAAATCAATCTAGTTCCTAGAGCACCTTTGCAAACCGCCGCCTTATCAAGTAACCTACTTCAAAGGCAAGTGGAGGAATTACTTAGTAAAGAATGGGAGAGAGAAACCTTGAGTCCATGTGTCGTGTCTATCATTTTGGTGCTGAAGAAGGATGGTAAGTGTAGAATGTGCATTGACTGTCGAGCAGTCAATGTAATCACGATAAAGTATCACCATCACATTCCTCCACTACAAAAAAGGGGCCTTTTGTGATGAACAAAATCTATCTCTAAAAGTCACATATTTGTCACGGAAACATTTCTTGATGATTACTTCGTCACTATAGCCTTGTCCAAGATAGCCCGTAAGCTTTTTATGATGAAAAACTGCTTGTCGTCATCATAGTATTCGTGACAAGCCCAGTCATCAAAAAAGAGCAAAATTTGTGATGACATGGCATCAGTAAAAATCTAATTCTATCATCACAAAAGTCCCCTTGTCACAAATGTTGCCATTGAAAGAATTATTTATCAACTTTTTGTGACGAGATCATTGTTACCAAAACTAAAAATTCATTGCATAAACTTCGGCTTTCACAAGATCTTATACGAAGCATAAGTACCTTCCACAACAATCATTCTCAATTCCTCCTAAAAAACATTTATACTTAAACAAAGTAACTGCTAAAACGATTAGAGGAAACAAAACTCTTGCACTAACAGAAATTATCATCATTAATTGTTATGTACAATTTGTCAAAGATGGGTTTTAGTGCAATTTCATTTGACATTCATGTACAAAAAGTTAAAAATTAGGAAGACATTAAGATCCCTTGACTAATATTGAAATCTACAATACTACCAAGGTCTCCACCTAACATATAACTTTGAAGACATAGAAAAAATCAAAATTAGAAACTTGGCAAGTTAGCACTAAAAGATCTTAAACCTTAAAAATAACATATGTAATAGTACCTTAACTATTGAAATTTGTCATATTTATATTTGACATACTAAGTTTTTGCTTTAGTGACTTCATAACAAATAAATTATAGATTTGTTCATAACATACTATTTCTTTCTAATGCTATAATAGTTTAATTATACTCCATTGAGTCAAATTATGACATTTGCTAGTAGCACAAAAAACTAAGAACAAATCAAAACATTTGCTGATAGTACAAAGAGCTAAGTCAGAATTAGTTTAAGTAAACTCGATGACTAAAATTATGACATCTATTAATAGTACAAATCAAAATAATTGCTAATTAAGCATTCTTTTTGATACTATAGTAGACTAATAAGGAGTTTACTACTTGACTCTAATATTAACCAAGGCCAACCTTTTATACTTTTTGACAATTAACACTCTCCAAATGAAGAACTAAGCAAATGAACTTAAAATAATAGGCAATCAAACCATACCAACAATTACCAAAAGAAAAGAAAAGATAAGCACAAGTTCATGTATCTGTAAAGTATGGAGTTCTTTTATTTAGTGGTTTATGGATCATCCAAGACTTAGCCACAAGCAATAAAACTACTAATAGATTATACCTAACCACATCTGTGTTCAAGACACGAACTTTAATAGTCCAAAACACATACTTAAATTGATATATTGATAATAAGAATTCCACCAAAAAAACTTCACATACCTTTTGACGTAGCATGAATAAGGAAAGAAACGTAAGATTTTAAACCTCAAAGCCCAAAGTAGAAATCTTAGTTTGGAAATGAAGAAAAGCCAAATTGAGAAGACTAACAAAAATTGTAACTAGGATGTAGTACACAATAGTACAATCACAACAAAAAAGAAAGCTACATATTAACCACAACCACAACAAAAAAAAAAGTAACAAACCAACAAATGTCTTATATCAAATGAGATTTTGCATATTTGAAGAATGTCTCTAAGGAAATACAAGGCTGTCAAATCTTTCTCAAACTTTCACATAGATAGCAATACTAATTCTTGGCCTAAATGCTCAGTATCAAGATGGCTTAGTTTTGGCTGTAATCCTAGTAATGTGTGTGTGATGACCCCACCTCCCACAGTAGGGGCCCCCTTAGGTATCAAGTGGGTCGCTTGCCCAACTACCGCTGCTAGACTCATTAACGCTTCTAGGATATTTAAGATCATCGAGCCAAGAAACTACTAAACATAATAAGTGTTATTGTCTAAAAATGCAAATTTCATTCAATACAACCCACACTATGGTTAAACCTCAAGTTTACACACAAAAATTCAAATGACTTAAATAAGTATCGCTAGCAAAAAATAAACAAAAGCTCACAAAACTAGTTCCACCAACTTCTTCACTTCAAGTCCCTCAAGTAGGAATAACAAATTTAATGGGGTAGTGAAAGCTCAAGGAGCTCCAAAGAAAATAGGCAGGCAAACAAGTAGAAGGAAAAGACAGTACTTCTTTACATACCGCATATCTCTCTATAGTATTCACATAAGAGTAATGTGAAGAAATTAAATACTTATCTCAGCTGAGATACTGGGATTTCACGAAGCTAATCCACTTTCACGCCTTCGGGCATTTAGAAGCCCTCTTAACCAAGTGATACCCGCTTTCAACCAAGAAAGAATATTCCATAGATTACCACTTAACACCATTCTCCTCATTCAATCGCTTTCACCCCTTACCTACTACAGCACACCGTACCAGTAATACTGAAGTTTACCAATCATGGTCGACGTGATTACTCTCCAATCGACTTTCGTCAAGTTGAGCCCATGGCTCACCAAACCCAACCCTAAGGAGCTGAATGGGACACCAATGGGTTTTGGGGCCCCGAGAACACAAGTAGGTCGAGAAGTCACCTCCACTCCTTGACAAAGGGCCACACAAAATTCAAGAACGCAGAATATCAAGTCAAGTAAGTGGGTCGATAAGTACACACCCCAACAGTCCATTAAGAAGATTCACATTTAAGCATGTAACAAGTTCATGAAAGTGATCAAGTAGGGCATCAAGTCATGCATTTGCACCTAATTACACTTTCACAAGTTTTACTTGTCACTGAAAATACCGGTGTTAGTAATACGTAACTGAACGAAGTACATCA